>MDKI01023093.1:0-87128 GCA_005239505.1 Nicotiana paniculata | reverse complement strand
TAATGTCACTTTAAGTGGAAAAACTCCCGTACCCCCTTTGGGGCGTATAAAAAAAGGAGGTGTTACAAATGGTCTCTCATTGACTGGAATACATGCAAGGTTGCCCATACTTACTGCTTTCCTACTCAATACATCTGCCACCACATTGGCCTTTCCTGGATTATACAATATTTGGACGTCATAATCTTTCAATAACTCTAGCCATCTCCTCTATCTCAAATTAAGATCCTTATTGGAGGCTACGATGATCCGTGTAAACCTCACATGGCACGCCATAAATATAGTGCCTCCATATTTTCAATGCATGAACAATGGCTGATAACTATAAGTCATGGACATGATAATTCTTCTCATTAATCTTTAACTGCCGAGACACATTTGCTATCACCCTACCCTCTTGCATCAATACCGCTCCCAACCCAACACGGGAAGCATCACAATATAGCGTGAAAGATCCTGAACCTGAGGGTAATACCAATACCGGTGCTGAAGTCAAGGCTGTCTTGAGCTTCTAGAAGCTCGCCTCACACTCATCCGACCATTTAAATGGGGCACCCTTCTGAGTTAATCTCGCCATCGGGGCTGATATAGACGAGAACCCCTCCACAAAACGACGATAGTATCTCGCCAAACCCAAGAAGCTCCTAATTTCCGTGGCTGAAGTGGGTCTAGGCCATTTCTTGACTGCCTCTATCTTCTTAGAATCTACATGAATACCCTCTGCTGATATGACGTGACCCAAGAAAGCTACTGAATCTAACCAGAATTCACACTTTGAAAATTTTGCATAAAACTGATTATCCCTCAAAGTATGGAGTGCTATACGGAGGTGCTGCTCATGCTCCCCCGACTACGGGAGTATATAAGAATATTGTCAATGAATAGAATTACGAAGGAATCCAGATAAGGCTTGAAAACTTGATTCATCAAATCCATAAAGGCTGCTGGGGCATTAGTCAAGCCAAAAGACATCACCAAAAATTCATAGTGCCCAAATCTTGTCCGAAAGGCTGTTTTAGGAACATCGGACGCCTTAATCTTCAACTGATGGTAGCCCGATCTCATATCAATTTTTGAAAAGACACTGGCACCCTGAAGCTGATCAAATAAATCATCACTTCTCGGCAATGGATACTTATTCTTGATAGTAACTTTATTAAACTGCTGGTAATTCTCATTGATCCATCCTTCTTCTTTACGAACAAAACTGGTGCACCCCAAAGCGAGACACTAGGCCTGACGAAACCTTTATCAAGCAGGTCTTGCAACTGTTCTTTCAATTCTTTCAATTTTGGTGGGGCCATCCGGTATGGAGGAATAGAAATGGGCTTAGTGCTCAGAGCAACATCAGTAAAAAAATTGATATCCCTGTCGGGTGGCATCCCCGGCAGGTCTGCAGGAAACACTTCGAGAAACTCCCGAACAATAGGCACTGACTCTATTGCAGAAACCTCGGCATCAGAATCATAGATATGAGCCAAATAATCCAAACATCCTTTCTCAACCATGCGACGAGCCTTGGCATAAGAAATCACTCTGCTGGGAGAATGACCAGGAGTCCCTTTCCATTCTAATCGAGTCAATCCCGGCAAATCTAAAGTAACTGACTTGGCGTGACAGTCCAAGATGGAATAATAAGGTGACAGTCCAAAATGACATCAAAATTGACCATGTCAAGAAACAACATGTCTACACTAGTTTCAAGACCCTTAATAATGACTACACACAAATGATACACGCGATCTACAACAATAGCATCCCCACTGGCGCAGACACATAAATAGGGACACTTAAAGAATCGCGGGGCACAACCAAATACGAGGCAAAATAGGATGATGCTTAAGAACAAGTAGACCCCGGATCAAACAAAACTGAAGCATCTTTATTACAAACTGAAATGGTACCTGTGATAATTGCAACAGAGGACTCCGCCTCGAGTCTGGATGGAAATGCATATAATCGGGGCTGGGCCCCACCACCCTGAACTGTGTCACCGGGAGGACCCCTGACAGGTGGTCCTCCACCTTCACCTCTAACATTTTGACCTCTACCTATGACTACTTGACCCCTATGCCTGGCTGGATGGGCAGGTGGTGCTGCAGCTGGTGCCGGAAATAAAGCACGAGAATTCTGGTATTGCGGCTGATTACCCAAAAATTTGGGACAAGATCTTCGAATGTGCCCATACTCACCACACTCATAACACCCATCCTGATATTAAGGCTGACCTTAACGAACCGGCTGACCACGATAATAACTCTGAAGAGGAGGTGCTATGATAGGGGCTGACTGATCAGAATAAGGCAAGTAAGAGCCACGACCACCTGAGGCACCATGGGACGTCTGAAGTGATGAATTAAATGGCCTGGAAGAATGGCCTCTACCCTGAGTATCTTCGTCTCCAGACGAGGAACTGCTAAATCTACCGGAATGGCGAGGTCTCTTGTCTGACCCCTGACCTCCCATCCCGAGAACCGTCTCAACTCTCCTGGACACATTGGCCGCATCCTGAAATGAAATCTCAGTTCTTGTCTCCCTAGCCATCTGCTCAACATCATATTTCACTCGTGCCTATACAAATCCTATAGCAACGCTTGATGAGTGCTTGCGCTCTTCCATTTTATATCACCCCCTAAATTCAGAAAGGCTTATTTACGATAAAACTAGTCGATCAGCGGTGCAGTCGACGGTTCCATGCCTTTCCCCCTCAAGTTGTCCGCTTGAGGGTACCAGTATAGAACCCCATAGTAACGTTACTCTAATTATAACTATACATGAACCATGGTCAAACCTAGCTGGGTTAATGTGTCGTCCGCACAAAAACCCATTAAGACATCCTTATCCAAAAGTCCACCAGGGTTTTCATAATCCCAACGGACACGATCACGTTCTATGCATTAATTTGGAGAACTAAATGCCTGTATGCTAATCATAAGTGTATAAATAGTCGAGTCTGGTGGGATAAAGGTCCTAACCATTTTGTCTTGCAGAAAATGAGGCACGAGGTCCCCAGATTCGGTATGGTCAGCAATATCCCACCAAAATTGGATTAGTATTACAATGCTAATCAAAATGCTACTGCTGGGACTGCGCGATCTGGGGAACTTGTTCGATCGAATCAAGAATATCAAATCTGGGGAAGGCCCGACCAAATAGGCTAGATTTACCTATTTGCTTTCATAAATGTAATAAGGCCGAGTGCCATTAGTGACTCATTTCCTATTTTTTATTTTAGTATCATTTTGGGATTCACCTATTTACATTAATGAAATGAGGCATTTTGGCATCTAAGTTTCCAAATCAACTTGTCTCTAAGCTTACCTCAGGCACAAAGAGGCTCCCAAATCAAGACGCACGTTTACAATTCTGCAATATGTGTTTAAGTACTGCAAGTATTTTTCTCATGATCCTCAATTACTTGATACCTTTTGTTTCTATTTTATTTTTCTTTTGATTATTCCCCTTCCCCAAAGGTTGGTTCGTGCATTCTGGCATCATGAGCATACCATACAAGATCGAGGGGCCCTCCACATTCTCCTCCTCCTAGAACTTATTCTTGGAAGACGAGGATATGGATTGTTGTGTCATTGTTGAGGAGGAAGGACCTACCATCCAAGCTACGAGCAAGGGATCGCTCCTCAAAAACTGGACTGTCAGACCATCTAGGGCCCGACGAGTCCCGGGGTAGCAAGGCTGAACACGCACTGTTTATTTTATTCGCTAATGATTTCCTTTTCGCATTTTTCTACTTTAAATAAAATCCCCAGTATTCCAAAACATTTGTTTAAATTATTGAAAAACGCTTTTAGGTTTCAATGAATCGGAATTTGTTATTATCATCTTTCTCTCATACTTTTATCTATACAACATTACTATTCCTTGTCTTGATGAACCAATGACTGTGACATGCAATGAGACAATGCAACAAAAGGATAGTGATTAAGAAGAAGAAGATATCATACCCGAGGAAATCGTCAGAGAAGTAGAGGAATTTGAAAACAAGCCTAAGTCCAATCTGGATGAGACTGAGGTAATCAACTTGGGAGATTCATAGACCATCAAAGAAACCCGCATCAGCATCCACCTGTCACCGCCAGAGAAAGAAGATTATACACAATTCCTGTAGGAGAATGAAGACGTATTTTCATGGTCGTATGATGATATGACCGGATTAAGTACATTTATGGTGGTTCACAAGTTGCCCACCAATCCAATGTGCCCTCCAGTGAAGCAAAAGCTCTGGAAGTTCAAGACTGATATGAGTTTGAAAATCAAGGAGGAAGTCACCAAGAAAATCAACACCAAGGTCCTCAGAGTGGTTGAATACCCTACATGGTTAGCCAACATAGTGCCAGTTCCAAAGAAGGATGGAGATGTCTGGCCAAAACCAATCAACTCAGATGCAGTTAAGCGATACTATGTGTAACTCTTTATGCCTCTATCAAATGTTGTATATTGAACTATGCTCGACCTGATTCCCGTTTAAGAGGGGATACGTAGGCAGCCTTGTGGGTCCGGTCACAAACCAATAAAATTTTTATTTCCCTCCACAATTGGAAACTGGGGCAGAATTTTGAGGAGGACCCTCAAAATTTCGAAGCAAGTTCAGTCGATCGCAGCATGTACA
This sequence comes from Nicotiana paniculata, assembly GCA_005239505.1. Lineage (NCBI taxonomy): Eukaryota > Viridiplantae > Streptophyta > Magnoliopsida > Solanales > Solanaceae > Nicotiana > Nicotiana paniculata. The sequence continues at coordinate 82,501 of MDKI01023093.1, read as the reverse complement.
GCAGTCGGAGATATCAATTCATCTAACTGGGGCAGAATTTTGAGGAGGACCCTCAAAATTTCGAAGCAAGTTCAGTCGATCGCAGCATGTACAGCAGTCGGAGATATCAATTCATCTAACTGGGGCAGAATTTTAAGGAGGACCCTCAAAATTCCATAGAAAGAGAAGTTGCAATGTCTCGGATCTTATCACGGTCATCGGTTCATCTAAATTTCTCAAACATATTTTTCACTATGTCTTTACAAAACCATGCATGCTTTCTTGTAAGGTAACTCCGTTTAGCGAAACGCTACCCCGATGACTTAAACAGAATCATCAGACCAAGCAAAGCCAGCGGGAACACGAACCAACCTCCCCTTCTACAGAACTCACAATTTTTCTTTGGATGCAGGGACAAAGGATAAACATGCCACAAAGTCACAATCCTCACAACAATCGCGTTATCGAAATCTGTTACCAGCTAAGAAATTCTGCTACTATCTGCTATTAATTCTATTTTATGCATAAGGCTAATCTTTGTCTTCACCTTGAATAAGACTAAACTCTGCCTTCACCTTGCATAAGGCTAATCTCTGCCTTCCTCTGCATAAGGCTAAACGCTGCCTTCCCCTGCATGAGACTAATCTCTGCCTTCACCTTGCATAAGGCTAATCTCTGCCTTCCTCTGCATAAGGCTAAACGCTGCCTTCCCCTGCATGAGACTAATCTCTGCCTTCACCTTGCATAAGGCTAATCTCTGCCTTCCTCTGCATAAGGTTAAACGCTACCTTCCCCTGCATGAGACTAAGTTGTATCTCCATCCTACATAAGAATAATCTCTGCCTTCACCTTGCATGAGGCTAATCTCTGCCTTCCTCTGCATAAGGCTAAACGCTGCCTTCCCCTGCATGAGACTAAGATTTGTCTCCATCGTGCATAAGGCTAATCTCTGCCTTTCCTTTGCATAAGGCTAATCGCTGCCTTCCCCTGCATGAGACTAAGCTCTGTCTCCATCCTGCACAAGGCTAATCTCTGCCTTTCCTCTGCATAAGGCTAATCTCCGCCTTCACCCTGCACAAGGCTAATCTCTGCCTTTCCTCTACATAAGGATAATCACTGCCTTCCCCTGCATGAGACTAAGCTCTATCTCCATCCTACATAAGGCTAATCTCTGCCTGTCCTCTACATAAGGCTAATCCTGCCTTCCCCTGTATGAGACTAAGCTCCGTCTCTATCCTGCACAAGGCTAATCTCTGCCTTTCCTTTGCATAAGGATAAATGTTGCCTTCCCCTGCATGAGACTAAGCTCTGTCTCCATACCCGCATGAGGCTAAGCTCTATCTCCATACCCGCATGAGGCTAAGCTCTGCCTCCAATTTACATTGTTTCGCCGAGACTAAGCGCTGTCTCTCCTTTTCTTTTCTTTCGGGCTAAGCTCTGCCCTCCGCTTCACAAGACTAAGCTCTGTCTTGTTGACATCATATTATTGCATTTCGTGGGCTGAAATATCGCCAACCTGTCCAAAGGCATCATCCTCATAGTCGGAAGACACCATGTCAGTGCCCGATGATCTCTCAAAATTTGCATATCATTATTCAAAGGCGTCATAGTTCGGAGGCACCATCTTCATGGCCCGAGAACATCATTTCATGGCCTGCGAATCTAATTAGTTCTTGCAATGACTTCACCCGTATATCTCGCTGATGAATCTGGAACTACATACGGCCTGATTCCTATAAAATCGGGGATATGTAGGCAGCTCTGAAGCAAGAGTGCATCTTAAATATCTCTAACCGTTTCGCTCGGTCAAAATTGGCCATCATATCTTTACCCGACAACTCTTTCATCATTTCCGGGTAAAGATGGGCAACTGTTGATACCTAATTTTTTTCTAAAAAATATTTCAAAATGCATATATGTCTTCAAAATCATGCATTAGCAATAATTAGTATTTCTTCACAATTTTATACATATTTTATTAATTTGCCCACTATTTTATTCCAATAAATAATTACAAAATTGCATCACAAATGATTGCAAAAATATTTATTCATTTAATTTATTATCTATGGCCCTATTAAGACCAAATTATTCCATAAATAGCCAAATTGACACCTTTTGGATATAATTGCAATAATTTTATAATTATAGCCCATGCATATAATTTTGTACTATTTTTTACCAGAAATTAGTCTTTTTCATCCTTAAATACCAAATAATCATTTTTTAAATATTTCTATGCATTAAATTTATTTTATAATTAGTAATTACTTCATCAAATTAGTTTAACTAAATTATTTTGGTATTTAACAAATAACCCCATTTTATTTCAATTATACTCTATATAACCAACCCAAATACCTTATAAACTAGCCCAAGACCCCCAAGCCCGAACATTAACTTGCCCGACCCAATACCCCGTCCAATCATGACTATTGATAATTTTGATCAACGGTCCAGATCCCCCTTACCTTAATTAAACCCAAATGACCCCTTCCCCAAGTCCCTCATTCTCTCACCCTCTCCGCCATCACACTTCACTCTCCTCTCCAAATCCTCTCTGCCCTCACCCTAAGCTCACCTCGTTGTCACTCTCCATCGTCAACCATGGTGGTTCCTCACCAACCTAAGGCCTCTCATAGCTCTCTTATGCTGGTATTACTTGTCTCTAAAGTCCTCAAGGGACCAAGGTCAATCCACTTACGACTTTGGCTTTTGCTTGCCTGTTTTAGGCCGTTCTGGTTCGATCTCTAGTAAGATCTTCTTACTTTTGCCTAAGCCTATGGATTTCTAAGCTTCATATTCGTCTCTATGCTATTTTCTCAAAACCCTAATTTCTATCTTCGATCTTCTCAGATCTGTATAGATTTGAGATGAATCGAACCTATCTCACATGTTTCCTTAAAAGTTTTCTGGTTTTTCAAGTGATTTTCCGTTTTCCTAAAACTAGGGTTTACTGAAAATCATCTTCTCCAAATATTTTCTGATTTTGAATGTTTAATCTTCTGTTCTTATGTGCTTTTGACCGATTTATGTTGAGTTTGCCTAAACCCTAGTCGATTTATGCTAAAACCGCAATTTTCTTATATTTTGCTTCGATTCTGGATTTTTCGTGTTACTTGTGGCATTGTTTCGTTTTGTGCTTTAACTTTAATGATTTCTTCTTAGTCTAATTCAGCGTCTTATGATTTTTACCCTAGTTCATCTCTATTAGGGTTTCTAAGTCGATTTTCGGACTAACTTCTATGTGTTTCTGAAGTTTTACTTAGCTCATTATCTATTTGTGGAAGTTGATATCTTTCTCCCCAGAAATCAGTATTACTTTGAAATTTTGATTGACTGATTCACTCTGTTAAAAATTCATGTGCATAATTCTTGATTATTTCCTTGTTTATTCCCTTAATTAGTCATTCTTGCCTTATTTAATTGCCTATAATATCTACTGATTCCTTTACATGATTATCTTGCCTTAATTAGACCCCTGATTATTCTGAACTCCCTTATTTGGTTTGATTTGAACTTCTTGCCTTAATTAAATCCCTGATTATTACCATTTGGTCAATTGCCCTTAATTAAAGGAGTCTATTCTGAAATTCTTATGTGATTGGATTCTGTGATTTCCTGAATTGCTGGCTTCTGATTTCTTTTACCTTATTTTCTCTACTCTTGAATTACTATATAAAATCCCCTACTCCACTTCTTAAAAAAAGGGGACAAGTTCACAAACACACACTCACACTCAAACTCTCTTTTCTTTCTCTGCTACTTGTGTTAACTTTTGATCTAGCCGGCTGCAAGCCAAGGCTAGATATTGGAACTATACTTGCTTTATATTCTGCACTCTTTTCTTCAACTGGTATGTCTCTAGTTAAATTTTGAAACCTAACTCTATGTGTTTCATTCCTGCACTAGTTCATTAGTTATGAATTCAATCTCTGTTCCTGTTTACTGCTTTGCTTAGAATGTCTAAATCCTGTTTTGTTCAACGTGTAATTAGCATGTCCAAACTGTAGTTGCCTATGTGATGCTTGTCTTGCATGCTTATTCAGTCCCTGCCTATTCCTCTTCACTGAAGAGATCATGTTAAGTCACCTAGTCTCTTAGGGTATTCGATTGACCTTAATAGTGTGTCTAATTCTGTCCAGTACCCCATTGCTTTCAACATGGCTTTACTGCATCGTTTCTCTATGTCCCCAATTACCTACTATCATGACTAACCTGTTAATTCTATAAAAACTCCTAAGTGTTCTTTGCATTTGTTGTCTATATTCCTCCTTGTACCCTATTCATGTGTTCCTTAATGTGTATTCTATGTGTGCCCAACCCTTTTATCCCTGTGTGGAATCTGTTTGCCAAGTGTTTCTGAATCTGGTTTTTCTATGACCAATTGGTTTGTGCTCCGATTTCAAAAGTGTTTTAGTACTTTTCCAAAACTGTTTTACTACTAAACTAGTTCTTATTTTCAGAAAACCTTTTCACTCCTAGAGTTATCTCAACACTGTTTTCTCACTAAAAGTCTTTCAAAACTATGTCAAGCACTCTCACTTCAATCTTAGGTCAATAGGTTCTGGCCTTCCAGTGTGTGTACTGCCTTGGGATCCTTGAGATTCCTCCGAACTCTGGCACACTTGGGTTGGCCCTTCCACACTACACTTACTCAGTTCTTATTATGAAAAGTCTGGGTGTGACCACTGCCCGGGATCCTTGAGGTCCTTAGGGAACTCTGACACACCTGGACATGAAATTGGTTCTGAAATCCTTGGCATTTGAGACTGCTGAAGGCCTGGTATCTTCAGGTCGTATTTAGGCCTACTTCAGGCTCCCTATAGTTTAACTTCTTCTCTTTTTATCTGTTTATGTAATTCATTCAGCCATTGGTGTGTAACAATTAATTTGTAAACAGATATTGGGGTTATTAGTGAAAAGGGAGGGTAGCGTATGGTACTGTGGGTAAAAACTGGGTAGAAACCATGTTCCTAGGCTTTATATTCTGCAAAGCTGCATTAGAAGCCATGTCTTAGGACTGATGTGTTCATTTGCATCCAAATCATGCTAAACATGCATTAGATATCCTATTCTTAGGGCTTCACGTTCTATTGTTTCAGCATATTACTAATCCATGCTTCAAGTTTGCATAAGTACTTTCACTTAGAAATCCCGTTGTTAGGCTAATAACACTGTATTAATAAAGTTATCATTCCTGTATGCATTTAGATATCATGTTCTAGGAATTCTACTTGCATTCGTTTGATTACACCTAGTTCCATTAAAATAAGTCACCGATCTTAAATGGCATAAAAATGGTCTCACATATAGGGGTATATTTTCTGAGCATAAGCCGGTGCAAATTCCCTTTTAAAAGTCCGTGTCACTTAGAACAACATGTTTGTAGGTTAAGCAATTTCTAAACTGATAAACATCTCTTGTAATTGTGATTGCACACCCCCACACCTAGGCAAGCCTTAGGTAATTAATCTTTATAAACTGGAAATTGCGTGTTGATTGTGTTTACTGCTTGAAGTCCTACAGGTCTTAAAATCAGTAGGCAAAATGATTAGGACCCTACCATTTCATTATGACACAATGTTGCATGTTCTGTATATTAATGCTCACTTAGATACCTTGTCTTAGGATCCTTTCTCTAATAAAAATCTGCCTTTGTCTGTGGTTTGAGATGTGATGTTTATTTGCATTATGTGTGGAGGTGAATCTGAGCCTCTTAACTGTTTTTGTCACTTATGTGCTAGTCCTACTTGTTCTTGCTTGTCGCCTAGTTTTTCCCTTTTTAAATAAACCATAGGGGTTTTTCTAGAACTGCCAGTATACTAGAGGTCCTAAACTCCTCCGGGACCCCAAATAAGGGACGGGTAACAGCACGCGTAGAGCTCGTTAAACAAAACTCGCTTAATAACTGCTGAGGGGTGGGACAATGGGTTAGAATAGGATATGATGACCTGTGCGCTAATGCAAAGTATAGCCCCTCATTGAGGAGTGATTACCGGGCATTGTGCAGATATGATCCTATAGGATAAACAACTTAGGACCTCCCTTGTCCTTTACATATGTGTGCTTGGACTGCTAATTTGTTAAGACCTTTATTTGTTTACATATGTGTGCTTGGACTGCTAATCTGTTACGACCTTTATTTGTTTACATATGTGTGCTTAGACTGTTTATTTGCTACTTGAATGATTTCACAAAGTATGTTTGGCAGGGACCCACAGTTGTGGACTTTGAGGGGTGCCTAACACCTTCCCCTTGAAGTAATTTCAAGCCCTTGCCCAATCTCTGGTTATGCAATTAGTGTTATGAATGACCCTTAATAGGTGCCGTAACGCACCTTCATTCGTTAGGTGATGACTCTTCGAACTCATTATAACCTTTTTTCCAAAAGGAAACGAGTTATCCCAATAATGTCGAGAACCCTGACTAATCCGAAAGGAGAAGAAAGGGAGAGAGGGAGGGGGGGGGGGGGGGCGACAACTGCGCATGCAAATCGAGGTAAATAAAATTAGTCTTTTTAAGGATAATGAGCCTGGAATAACGTCTTAATTTATAAGATGAACCTTTGGGTCATCACACACATATTCCGGCGACTACATTTTGAATGTAACACTATCAAACCAATTGCTCTTTGAGAAATCTATCCTTTACCTAGATATATTGATGATAATTGAATCAAAAAGTGATAAATAATTAAGTACTCAATTAAAAATTAATTATTTTTAACATGAAATAAAATCTTGTACTTAGCAAAATAAAACTACCAATCAAACTAGAATGTAAACACAAAGAATTAGATTATTATAATAGAAAAGAACTAAACTAAAAATACAAACGACTAATATGTACTATAAAATTCTCTCTCTCTCTCTCTCTCTCTCTATATATATATATATATATATATATATATATATATATGGGCTCCCTACTTTTTAACTTTATAGCCCATATTTAAATTTACAATTGAGTAGCCCAAAAATACTAGGCCCATATTGTCACGACCCAATTTACCCTCCAAAGGTATCGTGACGGCACCTACTCTCTACGACTAGGTAAGCCTAATTTGCGGATAAACTTAATTAGAAATGCGATAAATAAGGAAATAAAAGACATGGAATCTGAATAATCATAACGATGCCGCTCGGCTCGTACAAAATATAACTCCCAAAGTTCCGGAATGTCACAGACAGTCACAAGCTTCTAACACTACTGTAGCTTTAACAAAAAAATTGGAAAGTACATAAGAAAAATCTCTATAAGATAGAATGGAAGGGGACTCATAGGATTCTGCAGACGTGGAAGAAATACCTTGCAGTCTTCTAGAATCAGCAGTAACAACTAACCACGAGGCTGATAGCTCGTACCTGGATCTGCACACGAAAACATGTGCAGCAAAGGGCATGAGTACACCACATTTGGTACCCAGTAAGTGCCAAGCCTAACCCCGGTCAAGTAGTGACGAGGTCAGGTTAAGGCTCTACTGGATTTCTATATAAGCCAATTTAAAACAGCACAAAAGATAGGTAATGTCTACACTAAGCAGTTTAAGAAAATAACAAAGTTTTACAGTAAAGAGAGTCCTCGGCTCAACACAATATATCACAAAGTGGAATCTCCCGGGGTACCGTCCCGTAGTTCCAAATGATTATGCAGTATAGGGGGATCTCCCGGAATACGTCCGTAGTCCAAAATAAATATGCAGTGCAGGGGGATCTCCCGAAATATGTCTATAGTCCCAAAATAAATATGCAGTACAGGGGATCTCCCAGAATACGTCCGTAGTCCCAATTTAAATATGCTATGCATGATGAATGACAAGCATAACATCGAATTTACACAGTTTATACTAATCAGAGATAAGGAAAATAAAGGCTTAACTAAGCATGACACACAGAAGATCAAGTAGGAATTTAAACACGTAAGCATGCTTTCCTAATCTAAGCTAAACAATATATCATATTAGAGAAAGTTCATAGAAGAGAAAATAATTTATGTTTTAGGAAGGGAAAAATGAGATTTTTGCAATAACAGCCCGTGTACGTACCCGTCAACTCACGTACACGGAGCCCACGCAACAGCTAGTATCAAATATCCTAAGGGGAAAGTCCCCAACACAAGGTTAGGCAAGCCATTTACCTCGACTGATCAAATCAACTCGAAATCACGTTCTTGCCACGAGTACCAAACTCCGGATGGCCCGAATCTATTCAAATAATTTACATAATGTAAATATCACTACAAGCAACTAGTTTACCAAATCAATTCGAAGCTAAAGCACGAAATTCGGAAAATTGCCCAAAAGGTCTCCCGGGCCCACGACTCGGAATCGGGTAAAAGTCACAAATTCCGAACACCCATTCACTCACGAGTACACTCAACCAAAAATCATCAAAATCCGACGTCAAAATCTCACTCAAAACTCAGATTCTCAATTAGGAAACTTTCCTCCCATTTTGAAACCTTTTCCCACAATTTTACTTAATTAGATTGAAGAACTTACTATATATTGATGAAATACAAAGGAAATAGGATTAGGAATCGATACCTACTGGTCTCCTCTTCAAAATCCACCCAAAATCGCCTATTCCCGAGCTCCAAATTGATTTTTAGAAGTTATGAACTCAAATCTTCGATTCTTCAAATTTCTGACCAGCGATTTCCGCTTCTGCAAGGGGACCACCGCACTTGCGGTCCCGCTTCTATGGATGGGGATCCGCACATGCAGAAAATCATTAATCCCCCAGGACCCGCACCTGCGCTCCCCTCTCCGCAGATGCGGTTCCGCTTCTGTGGTTCTAGAGCCGCATCTGCGGCCACTGGTCCTCAAGCCCCAGACCGCACCTGCAACTTCTCTTTCGCTTCTGCGAGGCTGCACCTGCGGTCCAACATCCGCAGGTGCGAAAACACCAGAGCAACTCACAACAGATTTGCTTAAGTCCCATTTCCTTCCCGTTGAGCATTCGAAACACACCCGAAGCCCCCGGGACTTCAACCAAAACCACCAACCAGTCCCATAACCTCATTCGAACTTAGTCGAGCCTTTAAATCACATCACATAACACCACAAACAAGGATTACACACAGATTCAAGCCTAAGGACTTTGAATTCTTTACAAATCTGCAAACGATGCCGAAATACGTCAAAACTAGTTCGAATGACCACAAATTTGACAACACCACGAACCTACAACCACTCCCGAAATTCCATTCCGAGTCCGATATCAAAATTTCACTTGTCAGCCGGAATCGCCAAAAATCTAACTTTCGCCAAGCCTAAATCTACTACATACCTCGAAAACACATTCCAGATGCGCTCCTAACACCAAAATCACTCAACGGAGCTAACAAAGTCGATAGAATTCCATTCCTGATCCGTCTTCACACAGTTCCGACTACGGTCCGATTTCTAAGGCTTAAACTCATAATTAGGGACTAAGTGTACCAAAGCTCTCCGAATTTCATAGCTAATCACTCCGGCAAGTCCCAATATCGGAAACAAATGTGGGGCAAGCAATTATTAGGGGATCGGGGCTCTAACTCTCAAAACGACCAGACGGATCGTTACATCCTCCCCGTCTTAAAAAAATCATTCATCCTCGAACGAGTATAAAGACATACCTGAAGCTGAGAAAATATGAGGGTACTGGCTACACGTATCCTGCTCGGTCTCCCAAGTCGCCTCCTCGACCGGATGACCTCTCTACTGGACTTTTACTAATACAATGCTCTTTGACCTGAGTTTTCTGACATGCCTATCCAAAATGGCTACTGGCTCCTTGACATAAGATAGATCCTTGTCCAACTTGATTGAGATGAACTCCAATACCTGATCCGGATCACCGTGATACTTCCGGAGCATAGATACGTGGAATACCGGATGAGCTCCTGCTAGACTGGGAGGTAAGGCAAGCTCATAAGCAACCTCCCCAACGCGCCACAAAATATCAAATGGGACAATGAACCTCGGACTCAGCTTACCCTTCTTCCCAAACCTCATGACGCCCTTCATAGGCGATACCCAAAGCAACACTCGATCACCAGTCATAAATGCCAAATTGCGAACCTTCCGGTCCGCATAACTTTCTGTCTGGACTGGGGTGTGCGAAGTCTCTCCTGAATCACCTTCACCTTGTCTAGGGCATCCTGGACCAAATCTGTACCCAACAATCGGGACTTGCCTGGCTCAACGATCACCCAAATTGCATCGAATTTTGTCAAAGTCCGTGGAAGTCCAACTACAAAGTCCATGGTGATCCGCTCCCACTTCCACTCTGGAAGCTTTATCTGCTGAAGTAATCCTCCTGGTCTCTAATGTTCATATTTAACTTGCTGACAGTTGAGACACTTGGCCACAAATCCCACTATAGCCTTTTTCATTCTTCTCCACCAATAGTGTTGTCTCAGGTCCTGGTACATTTTCGCGGCACCCGGATGGATGAAGTACCGCGAGCTATGGGCCTCCTCCAGAATTAACTCCCGAAGCCCATCCATATTAGGCACACAAATCCGACCCGGCATCCTCATCACGCCATCATCACCTATAGTCTCATCCTTGGCATCACTTCGTTGGACCCTATCCTGAAGAACCATAAGGTGGGGATCATCATACTGACGCTCTCTGATGCGGTCATAAAGAGTAGACCGAGCAACCACACAAGATAATACCCGTTTAGGCTCTGAAATATCCAACCTCACGAATTGGCTGGCTAAAGACTGTACATCCAAGGCTAAAGGCGTCTCAGCTGCTGAAAGATATGCCAAACTCCCCCAAACTCTCTGCCCGGCGACTCAAGGCGTCGGCCACTACATTGGCCTTCCCCGGGTGGTATAATATAGTGATATCATAGTCTTTCAATAGCTCCAGCCACCTCCGCCGACGTAGATTCAGGTCTTTCTGCCTGAACAAGTGCTGCAAACTCCGGTGATCAGTGTAAATCTCACAGGGAACACCGTACAAATGACGCCAGATCTTCAACGCGTGAACAATAGCTGCTAACTTGAGGTCATGAACCAGATAATTATTCTCATACACCTTCAACTGCCTGGACGTGTAGTCAATCACCCTACCATTCTGCATCAATACTTCTCCCAGGCCAATCATCGAGGCATCACAATGGATAGTGTAGGACCCCGAACCCGTATGCAACACTAATACTGGGGCTGTAGTCAAAGCTGTCTTGAGCTTCTGAAAGCTCTCCTCACACTCCTCGGTCCACCTGAACGGAGCAGTCTTCTGGGTCAGTCTGTTCATAGGTGCTGCAATAGATGAAAATCCCTCTACAAAGCGATGGTAGTACCCTACCAAACTAAGGAAACTACAAATCTCCGTAGCTGACGAGGGTCTAGGCCAACTCTGCACCGCCTCCACCTTCTTTGGATCTACTTTAATCCCATTACAAGACACTATGTGGCCCAAGAATGCCACTGAATCACTCCAGAACTCACACTTAGAGAATTTTTCATACAATCTCCTCTCCCTCAAAGTCTGAAGCACAGTCCTCAAGTTCTGCTCATGTTCTTCCCATGATCGGGAATAGACTAGGATGTCGTCAATAAACACAATGACGAAGGAATCAAGATAAGGTCGGAACACACCGTGCATCAAATGCATAAAAGTTGTTGGGGCATTGGTCAGCCCAAATGACATGACAACAAACTCATAGTGACCATATCTTGTCCTGAAGGCAGTCTTCGGGATGTCCGGCTCCCGAATCTTTAACTGATGATAGGCGGATCGCAATTCAATCTTGGAGAATACTCTGGAACCCTGTAACTGGTCGAATAAATCATCAATGCGAGGAAAAGGATACATGTTCTTCACTGTAACCTTGTTCAGCTGCCGATAATTCGCATAGAGCCATCCTTTTTCTTCACAAATAGTACTAGAGCACCCCAAGGTGATACATTGGGCCTGATGAAACCCTTATCAAGCAACTCCTGCAACTGCTCCTTCAACTTCTTCAACTCAGGAGGAGCTATACGGTAAGGAGGAATAGAAATGGGCTGAGTGCCCGGCAACAAATCAATGCCGAAATCAATATCTCTGTCGGGCGGCATACCCGGAAGATCAGCTGGAAATACATCAGGAAAGTCCCTCACTACTAGGAATGACTCAACTGAAGGGGTATCAACACTGCATCTTTCATGTAGGCCAAATACGCATCACACCCCTTCTTAATTATCCGCTGAGCCTTAAGAAATGAACTGACCCTGCAGGGAGTATACCCTAAGGTACCTCTCCACTCTAATCTCGGCAAGCCTGACATGGCCAGCGTCACAGTCTTAGCGTGACAATCAAGAATAGCATAATAGGGAGACAACCAGTCCATGCCCAAGATAACGTCGAAATCTACCATGTTGAGTAATAACAAGTCAGCCCTGGTCTCAAAACCACTAAGAGAAATCAAACACGACCGATATACGCGGTCCATAACTAGAGAGTCTCCCACAGGAGTAGATACATAAACAGGGGAACTCAATGAATCCCGAGATATACCCAAATGTGGAGAAAAATAAGAGGACACATATGAATACATAGAGCCTGGGTCAAATAATACTGATGCATCCCTATGACAGACATGGACAATATCTGTGATGTCTGGGTCTGAAGCAACGACCTCAGAACGGGCTGGAAGGGCATAGTACCTGGCCTGGCTTCCCTCTCTAGGGCGACCTCTACCTCCCAGACCTCCACCTCGAGCTGGCTGAGGAGGTGGAGTGGCAGCTGGGGCTGGAAGAATAGCCGGAAGACCCGGTGGAGCACGTGGAGGCTGGTAAGACTGTGGAGGCACACCCCTCCTGGCTCTGGGGAAATCTCTAATCATGTGATGAGTGTCACCACACTCAAAACAACCCCTCGGAGGACGCTGCGGATGAGACTGAATAAGAGCTGGCTTGTTGGGCTGGCCGGTAATAGCACCTTAAACTGGAGGCATAGTGGATACTGGTAGTGCATAATAGGGCTCCTGAGGTCTAGGAGGAGCTGGAATGCTGGAAGAGCTGAATGAACAGGGCGACTCACAAAACCCCTACCATAGCGTGTTGTTGGGGAACGAGCTCCTGAATAATGACCAGTCTCTCGAGAACTCTTGGCCTCTCTCTCCTCTCTGTCCCGGGAAAACATGCCCTCTACTCTCCTTGCAATACTCACTGCCTGTTGATAAGTGATATCCATCTCCAACTCTCTGACCATAATGGTCTGAATAATGGGGTGGAGTCCCTTAATGAAACGACGAACCCTTTCTCTGATTGTGGCAACCAAAGCCGGTGCATGATGAGCTAACTCACTGAAACAGACTACATACTCCGACATAGTCATAGTACCCTGGCACAACTACTCGAACTCCGCGCGCCAAGCATCCCTGAGGCTCTGAGGGACATACTCTCGCAGAAACATCTCTGAAAATTGAGTCCAAGTGAGTGAGGCTGCCTCGTCCGGACTACTCAGATCATTGGCACCCCACCATTGATATGTCGTTCCCCTAAGTTGGAAAGCGGTGAAAGAAACCGCACTAGTCACCACAATACCCGTAGTGCAGAGAATACGATGACACTCCTCAATAAAACCCAGAGCATCATCTGAAGCTAGTCCGCTAAAAGTAGGTGGGTGGTACTTCTTGTACCTCTCAAGTCTGAGCTGCTCTTCCTCAGAAGTAGCTACGCTGGTTTCATGTTGAACCGGAGCCACTGGTCCCCACTTCAAAATCCACCCAAAATCGCCTATTCCCGAGCTCCAAATTGATTTTTAGAAGTTATGAACTCAAACCCTCGATTCTTCATATTTCTGACCAGCGATTTCCGCTTCTGCGAGGGGACCACCGCACCTGCGGTCCCGCTTCTTCTGCTGGGGATCCGCATCTACAAAAAATCATTAATCCCCCAGGATCCGCACCTACGCTCCCTTCTCCACAGATGCGGTTTCTCTAGCCGCATCTGCGGCCACTGGTCCTCATGCCCTAGACCGCACCTATGACTTCTCTTTCGCTTCTGCGGGGCCGCACTTGCGGTCCAACATCCGCAGGTTCGAAAACACCAGAACAACTCACAACATATTTGCTTAAGTCCCATTTCCTTCCCGTTGAGCATTCGAAACACCTCGAGGTCCCCGGGACCTCAACCAAAACCACCATTTAGTCTCATAACCTCATTCAAACTTAGTCGAGCCTTTAAATCACATCACATAACCTTAAATACAAGGATTACACACGGATTCAAGCCTAAGGACTTTGCATTCTTTCCAAATTTACAAACAATGCTTAAATACGTCAAAACTAGTCCGAATGACCTCCAATTTGACACACAGGTCACAAATGAAACCACGAACCTATAGCCACTCCCGAAATTCCATTCCGAGTTCGATATCAAATTTCACTTTTCAGCCGAAATCGCCGAAAATCTAACTTTCGCCAATTCAAGCCTAAATCTACTACAAACCACGAAAACACATTCCAGATGCGCTCCTAACACCAAAATCAAAATAACTCAATGGAGCTAATAGAGTCGATAGAATTCCATTCCTGATCCGTCTTCACACAGTTCCGACTACGGTCTGACTTTTATGGCTTAAACTCGTAATTAGGGACTAAGTGTCCCAAAGCTCTCCGAATTTCATAGCTAATCACTCCGGAAAGTCCCAATATCGAAAACAAATGTGGGGAAAGAAGTTATTTCGGGATTGGGGGCTCTAGCTCTCAAAACGACCGGACGGATTGTTACATATATCCCAAAAAGGGGCGTTATTCCCGTTTTTTGGGATTCAAAAGCGGGATTTTGTATCTTTCAACGGGATTTCTCTCATTCTTTCCATTCTTCTTGCCCAAATCTACAAAAATGCGATCTTACAGTCAATGCAACTCCAAAAAACCTAGAAATTCTTCTTCATCTCGAATTAACAACAAATCAAACATGAAAAGTGAAATTGTTTTGCTGGAATAAGCGCGATTTTCATTTTTGCTGCAATTTTGATTTTAAATTTTTGTTCGATGGAGCTTTTTCCAGTTTATGTTCTTCATAGTGGTGAATGGGAAGACAACAAGTTTATCAATTTCTTCAGCGATTGTGTAATAATCGAGTCGACATTCAGCTACAACAATTTAGTTGAAGCAATTTCGAAACAGATTAGAATCGATTCTAAGTTAAAAACATTATAGATTAACTTTCTCCCAAAGGATGGTTTTCCACCGATCCTGATTTACAACGATACTGGTGTTCGGGTGTATATCAGATTAAAGAAGAAAAACTTGAATTTCACTGAGTACTCGTTGTATGTGACTGTGAAATATATTTATGATAATCTTTTGGTTGCTACAAGTTCCAGTTGTTTGGTTGCTACAAGTTACAGTTGTATAGATAAAGGCAAATCTGTAAATGATATTGAAGCTGCATACACAATTGATAGCACTGAGATTATGTCTGATATCAAATTTATTGAAAACACCGATTATGGTATAATAGATAATATGTTAAACGAATTAGTTGAGGAGGATCAAGTTTATAAAGATAAAGAGACATTTGTCAGTGTGATGAACAACTTGGCTATATGCGAGAGATTCCAATTCAAGGTGAAGAGATCAAGCGCAACAAGGTATGGCAATAGTTGTTTCCTTAAAGCAGCATATAAGGGTACCATATTGACTCCTTGCACACAGGATGGAGCTGGTGAGTTGATTTCATCTACCTTGTTTATGCAGTTTGTATAATGTTGTAGTTTCATGTATAAACTTGTATAGGATTTCAGAGCTGCTGCTTTTATAAAATTTGCAGTATGTATAAAGTTGTATATTCATGTATAATTGTGTATAAGATTTGTATAATTGTCTGAATCCTAATATCTATTTTGTATAAACAGGAAAAATCCTTCCACTAGCATATGGAATTGTTGATTCAGAGAATAATAAATCTTCGGAGTGATTCTATAACGACCCGGCCGGTCGTTCCGTGAGATTAGCCCCATTTCCTCCGTTTCTACTTTATATATCCTATTTATGTTGTGTTGGGTCGGTTGGTTCGGGTTCAGAGTGGTCGTGGTGAGAATTCAGACACTTAGTCTCTTAAATTAGCTTAATAGTTGAAAAAGTCAACTAGGAGTTGACTTATTGGTAAATGACCTCGGAATGTGGATTTTATGGCTCAGATAGATTCGTGAGGTGATTTGGGACTTTGGAGTGTATTCAGAATGAAGTTTTGATATCCGGTGTAGAATTAGGCTTGAATTGGCGAAAGTTAGTTTTTGGCGATTTTTCGTCGGCAGTGGAAAATAGGCTATCAGGGACGAAATGGAATTCCGGAAGTTGGAGAACGTTCGTAGTGTCATTTTGGATATGTGTACAAATTTTCAGGTCAATCGGATGTTTTTTGGTTGGTTTCGGCATCATTGGCGAAATTTAGAAGTTTCAAAGTTCATAGGCTTGAATTTGATGTAATTTTGGTGTTTTTGCGTTATTTTTGGTGTTTCGAAGGCTCGACTAAGTTTGAATAAGGTTATGGATTGTTTTGGCGTGTTTGGTTGAGGTCCCGAGGGACTCGGGTGTGTTTTGGAAGGTTAACGGATCAAGTTTGGATGTTGGAAAGTTGCAAAATTTTGGTGGTATTCTGTTATGGTGTCCTTCTATGCGATCGCGTGGGTAAGAATGCGATCGCATGGGCTAGTTGGAGTCAGCATGGGTTTTTATGCTATGCAATCGCATGAGTGGAGGCCGCGATCGCGTAAGAGTGGGTCCTGTGTGCAATGCGATCGCGTGGGTAAGGTCGCGATCGCATAAGGTGTTCTGAGGCGCGTGACGGGGGATGAGTTATTCTATGTGATCATGTGTGATGGTATGCGATCGTATATGGTGGGTTGGTGTTTGCATCGCGAACGCATCCGTGGGTATACGATCGCACTGTAGGGGGCATAAGTGCTGGGTAGAATGTTTTAAAGCCCATGGTTGCGAAATTTTCACCACTTTCCTCCATTGATAAACGAGTTGAGAGCTATTTGAGAGGGGTTTGAAGAAGAAATCAAAGGGGCTCACTTGGAGATAAGGTTTCCAACTTCATAACTCGTTTCTATATCATTTTCTAAGCAATTAAACTGGAAATTGTTGAAATTAAACCCAAAATTTGGGGAAGATAAGTGCATGGAATTTGGAATTTTCTTTTGAGGATTTGAGTGGGCAATTATTGTCCGATTTTAGTGTTCTTAGTATGTATAGAATCATGGCAGGACGAGGATTCTAGTGATGTAAATTTTATCGAATTCCGAGATGTGGGCCCGGGGCTCGGGTTTGGTCGAATTTCGAGAATTGTGCCTAAATTGATAGTTTTCTATTGGGTTATGTTTCTTTAGCGTATATTGATGATGTTAATTTGGTTTTGGTTAGATTCGGAGCAATGGGGAGCCAATTTGAGGGGAAAGAGCATCGCGGATTAGTATTGTGGCTCGGTAGAGGTAAGTAATGGTTATAAATCTTGTCCTGAGGGTATGAAACCCCGGACATCATATTTCTCACTATTTTTAGAATGGCGCACATGTCGGATGACGAGTATGTGGCCTGCACTGATTTTGGATTGGACTTGGTACTCTCCGCGGAAACTATTGAGTTGCGTATTTTACTCTAAATCATATGTTAAATTGTGTTCTAAAGACTATTGCTATATTTGGGCTATAAGCCATGTTTGGGCCTCACGCTGACTTGTTTAGACCCTTTGGGGGCTTTTTACTGTTATTTCCTCACTGTTGATTTATGATTTACGCTCAGTCATGTTGTGCTTAAATGTTTTCGAAACTCAACCTTATTTACACTATTTGGAGATATAAAATGATGTTTTGGGTCGAGTACCCCGTTTTACCGATACGACCGAGGGGCTTTTTGAGAGGTTCTGACTGAGTGAGGCCGAGGGCCTGATTGTGAGGATATGATATGCCACGAGGTGGCTTGATATTAGCGCTTGGGATGAAGGACCCCCTCCGGAGTCTGTACACACCCCCAAAGAGAGCAGGTACCTACTGAGTGCGAGTGCTGAGCGCCGAGTGCCGAGTGATGAGTGATTAGGAGGCATGAGTGACAGTGAGGTTGCCCGAGGGGCTGATACTGAGTGGTTGTGAGGTGCTGAGTGATGTTCTGCCCGAGGGGCGATGTATGATTCATGTTTTTCCCGAGGGGCTACTTATGATTTATTTCATTTTACACTAAATCCTTCGGTTATTTTTATTTTTGAAATTGTTGGAGAACACATTTTTCAAAGGATTTTTCTGAAGTTGGTTTTAAGGCATGATGATTTCATATATCTATGTATATACTGGAAAGAAAGGCTGTGCATATTGTGAACTGATGATATTGATTTTTATGTGTTTCTTGCCGCTTAGACTTGATTTATTTTCATTACTACTGAGTTGGCGTACTCACATTACTCCCTGCACCCCTGTGTGCAGATTCAGGTACTGATACTAAGCGTTAGCCATATATTCCGTGCGGAGCCAGAGTTTGGGATATAGAGGTAGCTGTCCAGCGTCCGCAGCATCTCTGTTTTCCCTTCTTTTGTTGTATCTAGTTATTCGTTCGGAGGTTTTGTAATATAATAGTAGACTTGTTGGTATATTTCTTAGATGCTCATGACATGTTGACTCTGGATTTTGGGGATGGTTTAGACTATTTAACTATTTATTTTGCATAATGAATTCAGTAATTATATATACTTTTTGAAATGTTTGAAAATGGTTGGGATTTTCGGAAAGGAACTGTAATTATGTGATTATTGGCTAGCCTAGCTCCACGATAGGCGCCATCACAGCCGGCTTAGGACTTGTGGTCGTGACAAGTTGGTATCAGAGCTTAGGTTTCATAGGACTCAACGGTCATGAGCAGGTTTAGTAGAGTCTTGCGGATCGGTACAGAGATGTCTATACTTATCTTCGAGAGGCTGCGGAACCCTTAGGAATAATCTCATTTTCTGGAATTTTTTTGTGCCATTTTGTTGATTCTGGAAATCTAAAATTCTCTTGTTTCCTTCTCCCACATATGGTGAGACTCACACTACCGATCAGGATGATCAGCCACCAGCTAGACCAGCGAGAGGTCGAGGCCCCAGTGGAGGCCGTGGTAGAGGTAGGGGCTAGCCCGTGCAGCAGCCAGGGTAGTTCCAGTTGATCTCACAACTGTTCAGGGTCAGATTCCCGCCACAGATACTCCAGCGGAACAGGCTCAGGCATCGACAATGCCTATTGTTATTCCAGGTCTTCAGGAGACCTTGGCTTAGATCTTGACGGTGTGTACCACCCTTGCTCAGGCAGTTGCCTCTACTTCTCAGGCCGGGGGAGGCAGTCAGGCTCCAGTTTCCCGGACACCTAAGTAGGGTACTCAGGGCCATCAGACACCGGGGGCGGTTCCAGCCCAGCCGGTTGCTCCAGTTCGGGACTTCGTGGTTCCGGCTATGCCAGAGGACGAGCAATGTAGACGGGAGAGGTTTAGTAGACTACAACCTCTGACATTCAGTGGTGTTGAGGGCGAGGATGCCCAGGGTTTTCTGGATAAGTGTAAGAGGATGTTGCGTACTGCTGGGATTTTGGAGACTAGTGGGGTCTCATTTGCTACATTTCATTTTTCTGGTGGAGCTTTCACTTGATGGGGGTCTTTTGAGAGGCGTAGGCCTGTTGCTTCAGAACCCCTCACCTGGCAGCAGTTCTCCACTACCTCAATCTCACAGGGGGGATCAGGGCAGGCTTTTTGAGCAGTTGTGCTAGGGGGAGCTATCAGTGATGAAATATGAGATGCGATTCTTGGAGTTGGCTCGTCATGCTACCGAGTTGGTCCCTACTGATAGGGAGAGGGTTAGGAGGTTCGTGGCTGGCCTCACTTATCAGCTTCACCTATTTATGACTCGAGAGAGAGTATCAGATGCTACATTCGAGCAGGTTGTTGATATTGCTCGAGATATTGAGTCGGTTCGCCGCCAGGAGCGGGAGAAGAGGGAGGCAAGAGGCCTCGTGGATTGGGCAGTTCTAGTGGTGGTCCTTCCAGGGGGCAGTTTCAGCATGGTAGAGGCCGTTCATTCAGGCCTCCTTAGTCAGTCCGCCCAGCTTATAGTGGTGCATCTTTGGGGCATGGTCCCCGTGGTTCTCAGCCAGGCCGTTCTTCATTCGATGCCCTCATAGCTTAGAGTGAAGCTCGAGCACCACCAGTTCAGAGTTCTTTTATGCATGAGTCTTCTAGTGGCCATTCTGGTGCTAGGGGTTTCTATCAGTCCCCGCCTCCAGCTCTAAGGAGTTATTTTAGGTGTGGAGAGTTTGGGCACATGTGGAGGCAGCGTCCTTATCCTCCCGGTGGTTCTTCTCAGCAGAGGGGCCAGCCCTCGACTTCAGCTCCAGTTACTTCACCACTCGCCCAGGAAACCAGAGGTGGTAGTCAGTCAGCTAGAGGCCACCCTAGAGGGGGAGGTCGAGCAGGTGGAGGTCAGGACCGTATGTATGCATTTCTAGCCAGGCCAGATACTATGGCCTCCGATGCAGTGATCACAGGTATTGTATCAGTCTGTTGCCGAGATGCTTTTTCTTTATTTGACCTGGTTCTACATATCTCTATGTTTCTTCATATTTTGCCCATTTTCTAGATATGCCCGGTGAGACTTTAGTTACCTCTGTTCATGTGTTGACTCCGGTGGGCGATACTGTTGTTGTGGACCGTGTGTATCGGTCGTGTGTGATATCTATTGGGGGTTTGGAGACCCGAGTGGACATACTGTTACTCAGCATGGTCGATTTTGATGTGATATTGAGCATGGATTGGTTATCTCCGTGTCATGTTGTTATTGATTGTCACGCTAAGACCGTGACCTTAGCTATGCCGGGATGTCCGAGGGTTGAGTGGAGAGGTTCTTCTGAGTATATGCCTAGCAGGGTAATTTCCTACCTGAAGGCTCAGCGCATGGTTGAAAAAGGGTGTTTATCTTATCTGGCTTTTGTGAGGGATGTCAGTGGTGAGACTCCCGCTATTGATTGGGTTCCTGTGGTCCGTGACTTTCCGGACGTGTTTCCTGCAGACCTACCGGGCATGCCACCTGACAGGGACATTGATTTTCGTATTGACCTGGTGCCAGGCACCCAGTCCTTTTCTATTCCACCTTATCGTACGGCACCAGCAGAGTTAAAGGAATTAAAGGAGCAGCTTCTGGAACTCCTAGATAAGGGGTTTATTCGGCCTAGTGTGTCACCTTGGGGTGCACCGGTGTTGTTCGTGAAGAAGAAGGATGGTTCTATGCGTATGTGTATTGATTATCGGCAGCTGAACAGAGTTACGGTGAAGAACCGGTCTCCCTTTCCTCGTATAGATGACTTGTTTGATCAGTTGCAGGGTGCCAGAGTATTTTCCAAGATTGACTTACGTTCCGGTTATCATCAGTTGAAGATTCGGGGGCCAGACATCCCGAAGACTGCTTTCAGGACTAGATATGGTCATTATGAGTTCCTGGTTATGCCATTTGGGCTGACCAATGCCCCAGCAACCTTTATGCACCTGATGCACAGTGTATTCCGGCCTTATCTAGATTCTTTCGTCATCATGTTCATTGACGATATCTTGGTGTATTCCCGATCTCGGGAGGATCATGAGCAGCATTTGAGAGTTGTGCTTCAGACCTAGAGAGATAAGAGATTGTATGCAAATTTTTTGAAGTGTGAGTTCTGGCTTGATTCAGTAGCATTCTTGGGGCACGTGGTGTCCACTGAGGGCATTCAGGTTGATCCGAAGAAGGTAGAGGCGGTGCAGAGTTGGCCTAGACCGTCATCAGCTACTGAGATTCATAGTTTCCTTGGTTTGGCAGGGTACTATCGCCGTTTCGTCGAGGGATTTTCATCTATTGCATCACCTATGACCAGACTGACCTAGAAGGGTGCTCAGTTCAGATGGACTGAGGAGTGTGAGGAGAGCTTTCAGAAGCTCAAGACAGCTTTGACTACAGCCCCGGTATTGATTTTGCCTACGGGTTCAGGTTCTTATACAGTTTACTGTGATGCCTCGAGAGTTGGCCTTGGAGCAGTTTTGATGCAGGATAGTAGGTTGATTTCCTACGCATCCAGATAGTTGAAGGTGCACGAGAAAAATTATCCAGTGCACGATCTTCAGCTAGCAACTATTGTTCACGCTTTGAAGATTTGGCGTCATTATTTGTATGGAGTGCATTGTGAGATTTTCACTAATCACCGTAGTTTGCAGCATCTGCTTAAGCAGAAGGATCTGAAGTTGCCTCAGAGGAGGTGGTTGGAGCTTCTCAAGGATTATGACCTCACTATTTTATATCATCTGGGGAAGGCCAATGTAGTGGTCGATAACCTGAGTCGCAGAGCGGAGAGTTTGGGGATTCTAACCTACCTTCCAGTAGCAGAGCAGCCATTAGCACTTGATATTCAGGCCTTAGCAGGTCAGTTGGTGAGATTGGATCTATTAGCGCCTCCGCGGGTATTGGCTAGTGTAGCTTCCAGGTCTTCTCATTATGATCAGATTAGAGAACGCAAGTATGATGATCCGCATTTTCTCATTCTTCAGGATATGGTCTGTTGCGGTGATGCCAGGGATGTGGTTATTGGTGATGATGGGGTCATGAGGATGCATGGACGGATTTGTGTTCCCAATGTAGATGTACTTCGAGATTTAATTTTGGCTGAGGCCCATAGTTCGTGGTATTCCATCCATCCGGGTGCCATAAAGATGTATCAGGATTTGAGGCAGCATTATTGGTGGAGGTGGATGAAGAAAGATATTGTTGAGTTTGTGGCTCGATGTCTCAACTGTCAGCAGGTCGAGTATGAGCACCAGAGACCAGGTGGATTGCTTTAGAGATTTGATATTCCAAAGTGGAAGTGGGAGTGAATCACCATGGACTTCGTAGCTGGATTCCCATGGACCTCGAGGAGGTTTGATGCTATATGATTTATTGTGGATCGGTTGACCAAGTCCGCGCACATCATTCCTGTTGGTACTACTTATTCTTCGGAGCGGTTAGCTGATATTTATATCAGGGAGATTCTCCGATTGCATGGGGTTCCAGTTTCTATCATTTCTGACAGAGGTACTTAGTTCACATCTCAATTTTGGAGAGCCGTACAGAGAGAGTTGGGTACTCAGGTCGAGTTGAGCACAACATTTCATCCTCAGACCGATGGGCAGCCGGAGCGTACTATTCAGATTTTGGAGGATATGTTGCATGTATGCGTCACTGATTTTGGGGGTTCATGGGACCAGTTTTTGCCAGTCGTGGAGTTTGCATATAATAATAGTTATTAGTCGAGTATACAGATGGCTCCGTATGAGGCTTTATATGGTAGGAGGTGCAAATCTACGGTTGGTTGGTTTGATCTGGGCGAGGCTAGGCTATTGGGCACAGACCTGGTTCAGGATACGTTGGGTAAGGCGAAGTTGATTCAGGAGCGGATTCCTACGGCGCAGTCTAGACAGAAGAGCTATGCGGACCGAAAGGTCTGGGATATGTCTTTCATGGTTGGGGATAAGGTGTTGCTGAAGGTTTCACCCATGAAGGGTGTTATGAGGTTCGGAAAGAGGGGAAAGCTGAGTCCCAGGTTCATTGGACCATTTGAAGTGCTTCAGAGGACTGGGGAGGTGGCTTATAGACTTGCATTACCTCCCAGCTTATCGAGTATTCATCCGGTGTTCCATTTTTCGATGCTCCGGAAGTATGTTGGTGACCTGTCTCATGTTTTGGACTTCAACACGGTTCAACTCGAGGGTGATATGTCATATGAGGTGGAGCCAGTGGCTATTTTGGGTCATCAGGTCAGAAAGCTGAGGTCTAAGGATATAGCTTCAGTGAAGGTTCAGTGGAGGGGACTGCCAGTGGAGGATGCCACCTGGAAGACCAAAAAGGAGATGTGGAGCAGACATCCTCACTTATTCGAGACTCCAGGTATGTTTCTAGACCCGTTCGAGGACAAAAATTTGTTTAAGAGGGTGAGGATGTAACAACCCGGCCGGTCGTTCCGTGAGATTAGCATCGTATGTTGCTTGGCCTATTTATGTTATGTTGGGTCGGTTGGTTCGGGTTCGGAGTGGTTGTGGTGAGAACTGAGACGCTTAGTCTTTTAAATTAGCTTAATAGTTGAAAAAGTCAACTGGGAGTGGTAAACGACCTCGGAATGTGGATTTTATGGCTCGGATAGCTTTTTAGGTGATTTGGGACTTAGGAGTGTGTTCGGAATGAAGTTTTGATGTTCGGTGCAGGATTAGGCTTGAATTGGCGAAAGTTAGTTTTTGGCGATTTCCGCTCGATAGTGGAAAATAGGCTATTGGGGTCGGAATGTAATTCTAGAAGTTGGATCAGGTTCGTAGTGTCATTTTGGATATTTGTGCAAATTTTCATGTCAATCAGATGTTTTTTGGTTGGTTTCGGCATCATTGGCGAAATTTAGAAGTTTCAAAGTTCATAGGCTTGAATTTGATGTAATTTTGGTGTTTTTGCATTGTTTTTGGTGTTTCGAAGGCTCGACTAAGTTTGAATAAGGTTATGGGTTGTGTTGGCGTGTTTGGTTGAGGTCCCGAGGGCCTCGGGTGTGTTTTGGCAGGTTAATAGATCAAGTTTGGATGTTGGAAAGTTGCAAAATTTTGGTGGTGTTCTATCCTGGTGTCCTTCTATGCGATCGCATGGGTAAGAATGCGATCACATAGGCTAGTTGGGGGAAGCATGGGTCTTTATGCTATGCGATCGCATGGGTGGAGGTCGCGATCGCGTAAGAGTGGGTCCTGTGTTCAATGCGATCGCGTGGGTAAGGTCCGCGATCACATAAGGTGTTCTGAGGCGCGTGAGGGGGGATGAGTTATTCTATGTGATCGCGTGTGCTGGTATGCGATCGCATAGGGTGGGCTGGTCTTTGCATCACGAACGCATCCGTGGGTATGCGATCGCACTGAAGGGGGCATAAGTGCTGGGCATAATGTTTTAAAGCCCATGGTTGCGAAATTTTCACCACTTTCCTCCATTGATAAACGAGTTGAGAGCTATTTGAGAGGGGTTTGAAGAAGAAATCAAAGTGGCTCACTTGGAGATAAGGTTTCCAACTTTATAACTCGTTTCTATATAGTTTTCTAAGCAATTAAACCGGAAATTGTTGAATTAAACCCAAAATTTGGGGAAGATAAGTGCATGGAATTTGGAATTTTCTTTTGAGGATTTGAGTGGGCAATTGTGGTCCGATTTTAGTGTTCTTAGTATGTATAGAATCTTGGGAGGACGAGGATTCTAGTGATGTAAATTTTATCAAATTCCGAGATGTGGTCTCAGGGCTCGGGTTTGGCCGAATTTCGAGAATTGTGTCTAAATTGATAGTTTTCGATTGGGTTATGTTCCTTTAGCGTATATTAATGATGTTAATATGGTTTTGGTTAGATTCGGAGCAATCGGGAGCCAATTTGAGGGGCAAGAGCATCGAAAATTAGTATTGTGGCCCGGTAGAGGTAAGTAATGGTTATAAATCTTGTCCTGAGGGTATGATTCATATTTCTCACTGTTTTTAGAATGGCGCACATGTCGGATGACGAGTATGTGGCGCGCACTGATTTTGGATTGGACTTGGTCCTCTCCGCGGCAACTATTGAGTTGCGTATTTTACTCTAACCTATGTTAAATTGTGTTCTAAAGACTATTGCTATGTTTGGGCTATAAGCCATGTTTGGGGCCTCGTGCCGACTTGTTTAGACCCCTTGGGGGCTTTTTACTACTATTTTCTCACTGTTGATTGATGATTTACACTCAGTCATGTTGTGCTTAACTGTTTTCGAAACTCATTCTTATTTACACTATTTGGAGATATAAAATGATGTTTTGGGTCGAGTACCCCGTTTTATTGATACGCCCGAGAGGCGTTTTGAGAGGTTCTGACTGAGTGAGGCTGAGGGCCTGATTGTGAGGATATGATACACCACGAGGTGGCTTGATATTAGCGCTTGGGCTGAAGGATCCCTTCTGGAGTCTGTACACACCCCCAGTGAGCGTAGGTACCTACTGAGTGCGAGTGCTGAGTGTCGAATGATGAGTGATGAGTGATGAGTGATGAGTGATGAGTGATTGGGAGGCATGAGTGATAGTGAGGTTGCCCGAGGGGTTGATACTGAGTGGATGTGAGGTGCTGAGTGATGTTCTGCCCGAGAGGCGATGTATGATTCATGTTTTGCCCGAAGGGCTACTTATGATTTATTTTAATTTTACACTAAATCCTTCGGTTATTTTTATTTCTGAAATTGTTGGAAAACACATTTTTCAAAGGATTTTTCTGTAGTTGGTTTTAAGGCATGATGATTTCATATATCTATGTATATACTGTTGGAAAGAAAGGTTGTGCATATTGTGAACTGATGATATTGATTTTTATGTGTTTCTTGCCGCTTAGGCTTGATTTATTTTCATTACTACTGAGTTGGGGTACTCACATTACTCCCTGCACCCCTGTGTGCAGATTCAGGTGCTGATACTGAGCGTTAGCCATCTATTCCATGCAGAGACGGAATTCGGGATATAGAGGTAGTTGTCCAGCGTCCGCAACATCTTTGCTTTCCCTTCTTTTGTTGTCTCTAGTTATTCGTTCGGAGGTTTTGTAATATAATAGTAGACTTGTTGGTATATTTCTTAGATGCTCATGACATGTTGACTCCGAATTTTGGGGATGGTTTAGACTATTTAGCTGTTTATTTTGCCTAATGAATTCAGTAATTCTATATACTTTATGAAATGTTTGAAAATGGTTGGGATTTTTGGAAAGGAACTATAATTATTTGATTATTGGCTAGCCTAGTTCCACGATAGGCGCCATCACGTCCGACTTAGGATTTGGGGTCGTGACAGATTCTTCGTCTAAATAAAGGGTACTTTTGGTGTTACGGAAGGGATGTGTATAGTTTCAGATAGAAATGAAAGCATCTTCAATGCCACAAAAGTTGTGTACCTAGAAGTTCCAAATTATATTTTGCATGTTTTACTTGTGGCAGAATGTCAAGCGCACATTCAAGAAACATCACAAACAATTGAAGGATATCTTCTTCGCTTTGGCTAGAGCTTACACGATGAAGAAGTTTGACTACCATATGACAGAGATGTGCAAAGTTGATACGAGGGTGCAACCTTACTTGTTCGAAATTGGCTATGAAAGGTGGTCTAGGGCATACTCCAAAGTGAAGAGGTCGATGATAATGACTTCCAATATTTCAGAGTCAATTAATGTATCAAATAAAGATGTTAGAGAGCTACCAATAATGTGATTGCTAAGAGTACATGACAAATTTTCTACAACAGTGGAACAACAAAAACAGAAAAAGTGCAATGGAGACATCTACAGAGCTTGGCGAAAAGTACAAGAAACTCCTTCGGGAAAATCTGATTGCATCGGAGAAAATGACGGTAAAACGAATCAAATATAATGATGCATTTTACTGCTGGCTTGCATTTTACTGCTTATATAAGGATGTATAACTCTGTATAATAATGTCTAATGTGCTTTAACTTTTTTTTTTTTAATTTGCAGGTGAGGCCTGCTGCGGAGCAGTTATATACTGTGCTTGAAGGGGTAAGGCAAAACATAATGTGCCTTGAAGAGGGAACATGCAGTTGCGGAAAATTTCAAATGGATGAACTTCCATGTTTGCATTCTTAGGTGATTTTGAAGAACCAGCAGCTGAAACCTGGCCAATATTGCTCTTTTTACTACAAGACGGATAACCTCCTTAGAACTTATGAATTTTCAGTGAATCCAATGCCAGATGAGAGTTTATGGGTAATCCCAATAGAGGTGCTGGAAGATGTGGTCCTACCACCTAAAGGGAGAAGAAATACAGGAAGGCCAAGAAAGAAAAGACTCAAACTGGCTTCAGAGAAAGAGTCTAAGAGGGGGTTTGCATGTTCTGTATGTAGACAAAGTGGTCACAATAGAAAAACATGTAGGAATCAACCAAAATAAATAGTTGAAAACATAACATTTCCTATTACATATGTTATCATGTTGAGTAGTTAAGTTTCACAAACAATAAAGTTACAAATATTGAGTAGTTAAGTTTCACAAGCAATTGAGTTAAATATGTCAATAAAGAATTACAATTTACACTATATGTTACAATTATGTTAAATATGTTTCATTATACATGTTTTGATTATCCAATAATAGTGTGTTGCTATTTTTAATGGTACTAAATATATTGATAGATTGTACAAATGCAAAACAGAACTGCAAACAATCAGTGTCATTATATGTATACTGATGTATAAACGAGAGTATAAGTTTGTATAAAATTGTATACATATGTATAAACCCTACAAAATTGACAAAACTGCAACGATATGAAAATACATACTTTGTTAAAGAAAAAAGCAACTGAAATATTCATTAAAATGTAATTCATTCACAGCCACAATGTGTAATGACTACCACAAACTACACAAAAATAAAGTCATCTACATTAAAATTAAAAAAAAAAAAAACAGAACTACTTTCTTGGTCGTCCCCTCTTCCTCTTCCTGAAAAGTCTCCCTGTGATTTCATCACCACTAATTGCACCAGACTGATATTTTTTACTTCCATAATCCTACAACAGAGATCCCCACCTGGTGCGAAGTGTCTCAATGTCAAAATTATCTTTTCGGATTTCCTTGCCCAGGATGAAATACTCAGCAAAGCCAACAACAAAATCATCAAAATCACTATAATTAAAAAAAATCAGATTCTCTGTACGTTACTGTAATTAGGTACACAAATAGTAAAATAGTAAAACAACTGAGATTAACCTACCATTTGATCTGTTGTGGCACATTATTAACCAGATTAATCTGGAAAGCATCAGAATGGGATTTATCGGTATATGCACCATCGTTCCAGTCAGAGCCTTTCTTCTCAACATAAAAATCAGAACTCTTCAAGAAGTAAGGTATCAAAATTGTATAAGGTAATGCAGCATCCAAAGCAAGTCTATCATTAATAGCTCCACGGTAAGAGTCATAGATGTGGATGCAGCTATATATGAATGTAAACAACCCCAAAACCCACTGGCCCAATTTTGCTCTCCACGCTTGACATAATTAGGGAAAAGACGTGGTCAACAGTGTGCCACGCTACATTTACATCACAATAAAACTCTCTAATGTACTCTTCTATTTCATGCCCTTCAGGAATCACTGAAGGATCTTGCTTCACTTTGAAATCTTTATACAGTGAATTGAGTTTGTTACCAAAAGCAAAGTCGGTTGTAGTAAATCGTATGGCAACATTCGGCCCATATTTTCCCCTCTTCCTCAAATAGTAAAAGAGGACATCCAAGTGCTGAGAAAAGAAGAATAAAACAAAAACAACCATCACTACTAAATGATTCAAAGTACTACAAAAAAAATCAATATATGATGCAGATTTTTTAAATATACAAATTATACACTATTATAAGGAGTTATACATATTTATATAACGTTATACAATCTTATACCGTGATTATACAAAAATTTGATTATACAAATTTATGTATACACTATGAGGGTCTCAAGCAATAAAGATACGTAACAAATAAAAAAAGTCATTAGGAAAGAAAGTTATTAAATACCGTGTCAATCAAAGGCCGACCACAATACGCAAGTGAGTGGAACCAATCTTTCGTGGTCACATGACATGAGCCAAAAGTAAAAGCTTCTGTGAGCTTATTTACTTTATCTGTATAAATATTTTTGACACTTCAAATCACAAAAAATAAAAATTAACCAGAACTACCTTCATAGACAATTATAAAATCAGAACATGATAGATTAAAGAAAGTTAAGCTACCTTCGCCTCGTATCCATCCCATTATCAACAAACGCACAAAATTCTTTGGCCAATGGCGATAAGGGATCAAAATCATCAATTTCGATCGTGAAAGGATGCTTGATATAAAAAATGATCTTGTGCGTTGATCCTGATGCCCCCGAATAAAAAACTGGCAAATACGGTGATTTGGAATATTTTCCTGGTATTTTCTGTCGAACCGACTATTCAGGATAAATGTAATCCTCTTCTACGTCTATGACGGGTGGTCTGTGAAGTACAATTTGCGACATCTGTAGCACGGCTAAATATTCATCGCCAATATCATACCAAAATGTATCACCCTTGACATCACCTGCTGCTCCTTAGATAGAGAAAACCAATAATAAAAACTTTTAAAATGAAGAAAAGAAAAATCAGACAAAATATATAAAATGCAGAAAGAATACCATGATTAACACCATCAGTAACTCCCTCGTATGCTTTGACACCTAAATTTGTTTGTTCAGCTAGCATGTTATATTGATTCACTTGCTCGACAAAGTCAGGAACAACATCATATTGATAGTCATCATATTCGCCGAGACCAGATGTATTGTCATCAGACACGCACTGACGAATCTAATAAAAAATAATAGAAAGAGAAGGCATAACTGTTGAGTGATGATTCAGAGAAGGCATAACTGTTGAGTGATGATTCAGAGAAGGCATAACTGTTGAGTTATTTGGTTTTATCAGTAAAACATTACCTTAGAATCAGGAACCTCCTCCCTTGTTTTCTTGGTTTTCCTTCATATTCAGAAAACTGAACACTTTTCAAAGGAAGAAACTACATAACTGTTGAGTTTCGTAACTGTATCAGTCAACTACAACAAAAAACAACAAAAACAACAAAAGTAAATCAACAACCATGTTTATAACCAAAAAATCATGTATATACAAAAAGTACCGATAAACTACAGAAAAGCTAAAGTTGTAGTACCTTTCCAACAACACTCCTCAACTTCTCAACTTCTCAACTTCATCATTCAACAGATCAATGCGCACCGAAGGATCATAACTCAGTTTAGGCTGTTGCTTTGTATTCTAAGGATAAAGTCGTTTAGACTGTTGCTCCATATTTTGATGACAAGGTGGAGATGCAGAGACAGAATTATCAGTGTGAAAGGCAGGCACCTCCCCTTATGCAACATCATCGGCATTAACTTCAAAAAGCGTGTCAATGTTCAACGTTGATATCTCTTCACGAGTAGGGAAATGTTCCTATAGTTCAACTACAATAAGAAAAACTGGATTACAATAGTAGAAAAAGGAAATTGTGACATATTCATAATTGTACATACTTACAAAAACACTGAAATCATATATAAAGAAGTATTATGGTACAAAATTTTTCCCTGGTCGATACTAGACATGGTCACCCCGCCAGTCAAATCCGCATATGTTGGAGTTTCAGTGACTCTCCAATTAAGAATGTGTGGCACATTTGTGCCAATGCGAAAAGCTAGATGTTTGACAACCATAGAGTAACACTCAAAAACCATATTTGTAATGCAAGTGGCAAACCTCTAAGCCTATATATTGTCAAATAGTCATACTGTCTTCCCGTCATTGTCTTTAAAATATCTTCAAATGACTTATTTCCCCAAGCATGCATCTGATATTGATCACTTCCAATGATATCAAAATCATCTTTGTTGATATCATGATTATTGGCATCTGAGAATATGAAATGATGGAAAAACACCATCAAGGCAATCTTGAACGCATCTTTGTCCGACTTTCAGTACTTTTTCTTGAAGCGATCAAGAAGTTGCCCCCTTGTTATAACCCTTTTCCATCTCCTAGAAAATATATTTTAGTAACCTATTGACATCTAGTTTGTCATAGACAGTGGCGTCTTCTTCTACACACTTCAAACCAGTGATAACAGCAAACTCTCTAATGCCAAACCGCAGCAAACAACCATTGATTTTAACCCACAAATCCCTTTCCCGCCCCGGGACGACCTCAATAGTATACAATGAATAAGTTGATTTTGAATTTTAAATTGAGGCAGGTCTAAGAAGTAGCCAAAACACCTAGCACGTAACAATTGAAGATGCGTGTCAGTCAAACATTGATTTAAAATGCTGACAATATCAGTCTCAGTATGGGAACTTGTTACGCCCCGCAATATTACGTCCCGAAGTATTATATTATGATGATGCTACGCTTCGCAATATTAAATTACGACAATGTTTCACCCTGTAGTATTGTACGTTGAATTTGTCGTAAGGTAATTGACATTAATCCAAGGAAAATATTATGTGGAGATTATAAGGATTATGTTATTTTAAACAAATGATGAGTAAATTTGTGATGGTGAGAAGGGAAGCAAGTCAAAGAAAATAAAATTTTCATCCAAGTTTGGCTTATTGGGATAAAATATGGGTCGAGCATTAATACCCGATATTTATGGACTAGTGTCATATAAGGTACTACATGACCATGATAGTAAGGTGTACAAGATATGTTAAAAGCAATTTTAATATTTTAAGTAAGTTTAGATAATTCTTAATTATGCGGATAATTAGTTAATTATTGGGTAACAGGACATTACCTAATTAATCGGGAATATATTGAATATGTATTAAATAGCATGACGTGGCAGCACCCCATCACACTTTAATGACTCATAAAGAAGATTGAGAGGTGGCACACTTAAAGGACTTATGTGTGACACCAAATCCTTGAAATGTGGGCTTTATCCTAACTCAATTCACTTTCTAATCTCTTAGAAAGTTGCATCCAAGAACGTTACAATACAAAGGACGTTCTGATCCAAGGAACATATCATGTTAATGCATTTTCCAAATAGCATCTCAATACTGACTTTCTAATCCAAGGAACAAATCACGTTAATTGATTTTTCAAAAAAAAAAAAGCAACATTGTTGCTAAGTTCTTAAGGAAATATTTTCGTACAAAATTTTCTTTGCATAGCAACGTGGTTGCTTCGAGATTTTTATACGACTTATTCCGTATTTTGTCGCAATTAATGTGTATTAGAGGATTATCAAGAGAATCGACTCAGGTATGTTAAGGCTATCCCTTCTTTCTTTTTTGCATGATCTATACGCCTTGAACGAAACGAGCAAATGCACAACTTCCATAATACTCTATTCGTAGAAATGCTAGAGATGTGTATATTCTTATCCTTCCATATGACATATTACTCTATCATCTATTCATGGGTCTGAGAAATATGTAAGTTGGTAAAGTTTATTTCATGATATTAATCAGAGTCATAATGGCCGTATGACGTACCGAGAGATTTTATTGACGTATTTCATATGCATTTCATGCATTTATACATGCACATTGACCCATGATCAGATGATGTTATATACACGTATATATGTATGTATATATATGTATATGGGATATGGAAAAGGTTATGGCATTATATATGCACCACCACCTTATCAGTTGGTATACGTTGATGATTTTTCCCACAGTGATCGAGATGATATGATGGGATGCCCTCAGAGGCCTGATGATGTTATGAAACACGTACCTATGCACGATATGACATTCATACGCTATGCATGACACTATAATTATTTCATGATTTACAGAGTTATCCAGACTTACAGGTTGAGTCATTTACGCTATATTTCTTCCATGTATGTTATGTACTTATTATGTGCCTTACATACTCAGTACATTATTTGTATTGACATCCCTTTTACCTGGGGACGCGGAGTTTCATGCCCGCAGGTCCCGATAGACAAGTCGAGATTCCTCCAAGTAAGCTATCAACTCAGCGGAAGATGTTGGTGCGCTCAATTTTCTTCAAAGTTTCTTGTTTGGTTAGTATGATTTAGACGTGTATTGTTTGTTATGGAGGGACTCTGTCCCGGCCTTTATGAAAGTTATGTATTCTTAGAGGCTTGTAGATAGATGTCATGTACGTAAAATATTGTATGGTCTTGTAGGCCTATGTTAAGTATACGAGTGGTTATTTTGGTCTTATAGGCCCGCATGTCTAATGTATAAGTTGGTATTACACGTTTCATTCTAGTTATCCTACGGTAGCATTTCTGTCTTATTTTCTTTTGATATCATGATATAAAAAGATACGTTACGCTGGCACTCGGTTGAGTAAGGTGCCGAGTTTTCATCGCGGCCCATTGGTTTGGGTCGGGATAAAAGTGGTATCAGAGCAGTTCTGTCCTAGGGAGTCTACAAGACGTGTCTAGTAGAGTCTTGTTTATGGGTGTGTCGTGCACCACACTTAAAAGCAGGAGGCTACAAGGCATTTAGGACTGTCACTCTTTCTTCTTACTCTAGATCGTGTGGTAGAGCTCGATTGCAAGAATTCAAATGCCTAACTTCTATCTTATTCATAATACGACGATGCCTACATCCAGAAATATTGGTGATAAGATATTGAATATGGATATGGAAGAGCTGAGTCTGAGGAACTCTATTTTTCATGATACTTATGATAAGTAAATGTAAGGTCTTTAGTAGATCATGTGCGTACTAAGACGTATAAGACTCTTGATAACGAACCTTCAGTCAAGAATATCTATCCACCTTTATAGGGAAAGACAATGAGAGATTCATAAGATAAATACAAGTTTCAACAAGCAAAAGAAGCAAGATGAAGAAGGGTACGAAGCGCCCAGTTAATGAAGGTTAACATAATATACAACTCAAGCAGAGAAATATAAGCCTTTTGAGTTACCTTCAACAGTAACAGGGGTATGTACAATTGGACACACCAATCTCAGTTATTCCCTATCGGAGCTAATATATATGGTTTAAGAGAAGGACAGGATATCAGAATCCAGTTGGGGTCGGAGTAACCCAAAATGATGGATGGATTGTTTGTATTAGTTGACGTTTCCAAAGGATATTGCAAAAGTTCTAATATATCTCCTTGTGAGACATCCAGATGGTGCACTCTAAAATAGTACAACTAGATATGAGTACTACAAAGATAGGCACGGGAAGCCTTGACGGGATAAATATTACCTAAGTGTGGCTCGCGTCCCTAGTAGAGCAAGAACGTTAAGCAATCCGAAGAGCTAGTGGATGGAGCAAGGAGAAAAAAAAAGGAAAAATGACTTGTTAAAGTTTTCAGAACAAAGTGATAGGCAGAAATATTAGCAGGGAAATAAAAAGAGAGTTAATGAAGCATTATGAGTAAAATGTGATACATGGATGACAACGGTAGGTCAAAAAGATGACAGTATTACAGAGTTTATAGTCAAGTGAAGAAAAGATGAGAGGTGATAGGCCTTGAGAGAACAAAGGAATATAGGCCCTAAAGTCATATCCTCATTTCGAGAAATAAATTTGCAACGATAATGTGATTACCAAAAGAAAAAGTTAGACCCTAGAGTAATAGAAATCAGTATGGACAGGTGAAAAATATAAACTAAACATGAATTAGGGGTTGAATAATTTGATAATGGTCGGCATCATGAGAACTCCATATTGTGTTTCGGCGATAATGGAATGGACCACAGAAGAAGATTCATGAGAAATTCAGAGAATGGTTATTTAGCAAGACGCTTCCCTAAAACAAGCAATGTGAGCAAAGTTAAGCTTAAGGGACCGTATGTTCCAGTTACACTAAGTGTAACCCTCGTGACTAAGGAATTTTGTTATCCTTGGTGCAGAATAATTACCGCAAGGCGAGTAAGGGTCATCAATGATGTGAAAGGACCCCAAAGATGAAGAGGTAAAACATCTATAGATAGGTCGTCGTAGATCCAACTCTTAATACCCCACTAAAGGGGGGAATATGGAGTGATAATGGCATTAAGTCAGAATTTAGTGGTTCTAGTAATTATGGAATGGTAAAGGAAGACTGCAAAAAAAAAAAAAAAAAGAGAAATGGATGACATTGCACTTATTCAAATCCTACAGATATGCTACGATTCTAGAACATTATGCAAACACGACTTCAAGGAAAGGAAGTAAGGGTTTCTGCTCGGGATGTTATTAATAATAAGGAGCCAGTGCGAAAAGCAAGTTAAGATAAAGGAAATAAACCAAGAAAGATTATGCGGAACATTGATATGAGGATGGGCCAACGAGTAGTTGATATTTGATTCAGGATGAGCCTAGTTATGGCTAAACAGGAGGTTACAGACGAGTCAGCAGATCGTTCCAGATAAACATGGTAAAACCCAATGTAGTGAATTCAGCCTCGTAGTAATGTCATTGTAATACTTGAGAAATATTCAGATAAGAGTTAGGGTTAGTTAAAGGTACCATATGAGAATAAAAGAGAGTGTCACTGGAAGACAGTCAAAATACTAGTTCAGAGGCAACCCTACAAGCAAAAGGGCGTGGGGATAGGTAACTATGAATAATTATAGACAAGGAAGGACATCAAAAGGTCCGTAATAAGCTCACAAATTTACAAGAGTCAGATGGTCCTCCCTAAATACTACAATGAAAGACTAGCTGGGAAAGTAAGGAAGAAGGCTTCAACCTAAGCTCAGTGACCTAAGGAGGGAATGGTCTTATAACAATAGTCTTGCAACAACATTGTATGCACTCCATAAGAAAATGGCACCTACCGTGGATAATGAACGGGAAGTAAAAATCAGAAGTGATATCGAAGATCATATAAGTTGTATGGAATTCCAATATGCGTGGGCACAAAGATAAGCTAAGTATGCACATAAAAGGGGGAAGAAAGGCCAGGAAAAGTAATAGCTTACTTTTAAAGAAAGGTGAGAAGGAACAAAAGGAATTATTCGATCAATGGTCCGGAGTTAGTTACGTTATGGACGCTCTTAAGAGTTTGGAGTTTTATACATGCAGCATATATAGCCGTGGATATTCCGGTGTAAGTCAAGAGAAAGAATTGATCCCAGGTCATAAATCAAATTGTTAAAGGATTATATCATAGATATTCCATCGCGCCCATGAAAGGCTAAACATAATAACTAATACCATGAATCGCAGATCAGGAGATAGCTTAAACCTACATAAAGGTTGATCAGAAGAAGGAGGAAACTAAAGGGTTACATCAACGAAGTAAATCAGGAATCTGATTATTAGACCCAGAAAATTATAGAAATCATGATTGAGCACATTACAGGGTCAATCTTAATATCATAGGTACAAGATGGATATTACAACAACCATATTCTATAACGACCCTACGATAAAGCCGGTAAGAAAAGTACCAGCCTCATAACAAGTCAGTACGAAGCTCCCACCAGGTTGTGTATGCACTAGAGGTGCAAGTATTATAATAGAGCTTAAAGTTATGGACGTAAATTGCACCTAGGTAGAAGGGAGGTCATGAAAGAGATAAAAGATACGATGCGAGATTTTAAGGTAAGATAAAGGTGAACAACGTACGAGATACTCAATGCCAGAAGATCGTGAATAGTCCTTACTTCGGATAAAAGGCTAGAAGTGTGGGGATTCAGTATCTAGGAATAATATCGGCATCTTCAGTAGCATATCTTCCAGCCTATGGTCTAGGTATCGAGAAGCCTGCCTTAGAGAGTAAATAAGAGTTAGAGACAATGTGATGTCTCGCTTGATGTTCCAAAATGACATAAGAAAATCTATGATGCAAGTAAGTTGAAAGGTTACAAGTAATATAAATAGATATGTGTAGGTAGCAAGCTATTGTACAGTGAAGTGACAAGGTTCTAGAAGACAGGAGTAAGGATAAGAACGGGCAAGTGAGAAGGTAACGAAAATGGATAAGTCCTCAGGATTAAGCCCATGAAAAGAAGAAGAGAAGATGGTTCTCTAAGTTATACAAAGCTCACTATAGCCTGAATGAACTCAAAAAAGTCTAAGACTAATAGCATTTAGAAGAGATGGAATGATGCCCTGGTAATAGAATAAGGGTTTAATTGTGGTAGATAAAGGATGAGGTTTGGCCTTCGATTGAGTAATGATCTGACGAAGAAAAGAAAGGGATCTCATGAATTGGACAGGATTAAAATACCCACATGAGGTGAATCAACAATGGATGGGTAAAAATTGCAAAGTACGAGATGAGATTGGGCCATCAGTCTTAAGATGAATAGTAATGAAGAACGTTAAAGGATTTAGCGTTTTGCATATAGGATAAGCAACGAGAGTAACCTGGGGTTCGGTAGCAGACCCGATATCGATAAATCGAAGTAAGAATTTTGGTATAATATGGCCTACTTAGATGTAGTAAAGCTAATTACGCCCAGAGGGACAACTTGACATAATTTTGTATAAGTTCACAAAGTGAAGCCTAGAGATTGGCTAAAAGCTGGGAGAGAAGAGAAGAGTCAGGTGCTCATATAAAGTTAGAATCGTAAAGGCTGCATGATAGAAGGTAGCAGCAGTTACGAGATTAGAAGGATTTCGACTATAAGTTGTGGTGTGAGAAAGAGGCTTAAAGTGAGGAATGCGCTGGTCTTTAGGATTCATTCACAGAACAGTCGCCTACATGGCAAGACGAGTACTAAAGTATTTGTAAGACGTATGAGTTATGAGAATTATAAGAGCATCAGTCAGCATTTGAGGACGAATGTTCCAAAGGGAGGAATGATGTTACGCCCCACAATATAACGTCGATATTACGTCCACAATATTATATTACGATGATGCTACGCTTCGCAATATTAAATTACGACGATGTTGCACCCTATAATATTGTACGTTGAATTTGTCGTAAGGTAATTGAAATTAGTCCAAGGAAAAGATTATTTGGAGATTATAAGGATTATGCTATTTTAAACAAATGATGAGTAAATTTGTGATGATGAGAGGGGAAGCAAGTCAAAGAAAATAAATTTTCATCCAAGTTTGGCATATTGGGATAAAATACGGGCCGAGCGTTAATACCCGATATTTATGGACTAGTGCCATACAAGTAACTACATGACCATGATAATAACGTGTACAAGGTATGTTAAATAAAGTGATATTTTGAGTAAGTTGAGATAATTCTTAATTATGCGGGTAATTAGTTAATTACCGGATAACTGAACATTACTTAATTAATGGGGATATATTGAATATGTATTAAATAGCATGACATGGAAGCACCCCATCACTCTTTAATGACTCATAAAGAAGATTGGGAGGTGGCGCACTTAAAGGATTTATGTGTGACACCAAATCCTTGAAATGTGGGCTTTATCCTAACTCAATTCACTTTCTAATCTCTTAGAAAGTTGCATCCAAGAACGTTACAATACAAAGAACTTTCTGATCCAAGGAACATATCATGTTAATGCATTTTCCAAATAACATTTCAATACTGACTTTCTAATCCAAGGATCAAATCACGTTAATTCATTTTCCAAAAAGAAAAAGCAACATTGTTGCTAAGTTCTTAAGGAAATATTTTCGGCCAAAATTTTCTTTGCATAGCAATGTGATTGCTTCAATCTTTTTATACGAATTTCTTCTGTGTTTTATCGTAATTAACGTGTATTAGAGGATTATCAAGAGAATCGGCTCAGGTATGTTAAAGTTATCCCTTCTTTCTTTTTGGCAGATCTATACGCCATGAACAAAACGATAAAATGCACAACTCATAAAATACTCTATTCGTAGAAATGCTAGAGATGTGTATATTCTTATCCTTCCACGTGTCATATTACTCTATCACCTATTCATGAGTCTCAGAAATATGTAAGTTGGTAAAGTTTATTTCATGATATTAATCAGAGTCATAATGACCTTATGACATACCGAGAGATTTTATTGACGTACTTCATATGCATTTCATGCATTTATACATGCACATTGACCCATGACCAGATGACGTTATATAAGCATTCCTTGTCCAAGCCAAGGAACTTACGCCAAAGAGTCCTGGCAAATGATGATTCAGACGAGATTCGTCATTTTTGAACCAGGAAACGCTCGGTTTCCATTTTAGCCTTTCATAAGTCATGGAGAAGAAGATGCATCTTGCCGCGGAAAGGATCCAATGAATTCGAAAGAATTGAACAAGGAGTCGTATAAGGTGAAAATCTCATGTACGGTTCCCTATTCCGGCCTGGTCCGGTATGGAATAAACTTCAAAGTCTATTTTGTACTCTATCTATGTATCCTTTTTTATTCCTAAAAAATAGCAGATGTATAAAATTAATAACAACACAGGGAATACCTTCAGCTTAGCTTTTCTCTCCTTCAATTTGTGGCGACTAGTAATCCTTTGTTCTTTGGATATGCAATCAAGACCATTCTCACCATTGTCCTCGATCTTGCTCTTTTTATGCTTAACTTCCTCGATCTTACTTTTTTTATGCTTAACGTCCTCGATCTTTCTCTTTTTCGATTTAACACTGGGGCCTACATCATCTTCAT
The DNA here is from genome assembly GCA_005239505.1 of Nicotiana paniculata. Taxonomy (NCBI): domain Eukaryota; kingdom Viridiplantae; phylum Streptophyta; class Magnoliopsida; order Solanales; family Solanaceae; genus Nicotiana; species Nicotiana paniculata. The sequence goes on along the minus strand of MDKI01023093.1, from coordinate 42,439 downwards.
CAACCAAATCAAATTTCAGCTTTTCTTTGGATTTTTCATGTCTCCCACATTTCTTACTCCTTATTCTAACAATGTTAACTGGAGTAGGAGTATTCTTAGTTTGCGAACAAGTTATTCGACTGCTCTCTTGTTGCGACTTTTTTGTAGGAGCGAGAGACTCAAAATCATCATCATCGGAGGGGAGGGCTTGGACATGCTCATTCGCTTCAAAATCAAGGGCTGAGGGCAAGTCCCTCAATGTTTTTACAAAATAGAGCTTAACACCTTTTTCAGCAACCTTCATATGACTTTTAGAAGCAGACATTTTTTACAATAAAATAAACAAAGCTTTAACAAAGGTGAAGACAAGTGAAGGAAAACACAAAAATGAAACAAAAAACAAAGGCCATGAACACAAAGCAGAGGCCAATTTTCCCAAATTGTAACAAAATTCAAAAAATAAATTCTACCCTAAAAGTCAAAATAATAAAGCATACAAACCGAAACACCAAGTTTAGGCCCAGAACAAAGATAGAAGGAATACAAAATCGAATGAAAAAAAACAACATTGTAAAAAAATAATAATTCAAAATCAAAAAAGCCAAAAAATTAAAAATAAAACAAAATTTAAAACCAAAACAATGGTAAAAGCATAAAATGAAATGAAAATTACCTGAAAACAAGAGTGAAAGCTCGAAAAATTACTTGAGACGCAACAATGGAGGATGGTTGCCTTCATACTTCTGTGAAAAAAGCGTTAGAAGAACAAAGAGAGAAAAATTTAAAAAGAAAATTAAAACACCGTTAATAATATTTGTGGGCTACCGGGAGAAAATAAAATTTCAAAACATATACAACCTAAGCTAAACCAGGTTAGGGCTTCAAATGTGGGCTATTTTCGTATTGGCTATATGGCCCAAGTGATATATGATGTAATTTCTTCATATAATAAATTTAAATAGCTACTTTTATTGTTGGTTTGGCTCGGATTTTTTTTCGGTTTTTTATTAAAGCCAAAACCAAACCAAATTTGATTGATTTTTAAAATTCAAAACCAAAACCAAACCAAACCTAAAAATATCAGGTTTTTTGATCGGTTTAGTTCGATTTTTTGGATTTTTGTGAACACCCCTAGTCACTGCCTTAGAAATATATTCATGAGAGTAATAAGTAGTATTAATATTTTTGGAGTCTTTAGAAGTGTAAAATAAAAGGGGTGACGGTATTTTTGGAGTCTTTAGAAGTGTAAAATAAAAGGGGTGACGGAGGTTTTTGGCATTGAAGAAATGTTATCATCATCACTCTGAGCAAGCTTATATTGTCAGTACGAGCTTGATTAAAGGTTGGAGTAAAGCAATGCATGGCTTGCTCCTGCGGAAGCTGTGGGGGTTAAATTATAGTTCTATTGGTCAAGTGATGCACGGACTTTAATTGCAGTTCGTATGTCATCTTTAGTTTTTATCGTTTAGACATCTCTATCTCATTTATAAACTACTCTTAATCAGTGGCCCTAGAATTTTGTGCAAGCGGGTTCAATCTTAAAATATATAACTTTAGTCGTAAAATAGTAGTTGTCAAGTGGGTTCAAATAAATATTTATACAAAATTTGTACAGTTTTAATCCTAATTTATATATATACACAGTATTATTTTTTGGTGAAGCGGATTCAGTTGAACCCACTAGCAACAACTTGGGTCCGCCACTGCTTTTAATTATACATTTGTTTGAACGCTATCAACTACAAAATCATTTCAGGCATTGAGAAAATGGATCTTAGTTAGGAATTCAGGAGACCACGTTGGTGCTGCAACAAAACGTGATCCCAAAATTAACTAAGTAACAGATTACACTGTGCCTCACCTCTGCCTCTTATTTGGAACTCAGCTCAATGTTTTCTCTGTCTAAGCTTTTAGTACAAATAAGAGCATTTTTAACGTTCCCAAAACTAAACAAATAGAAAGACTGCAGTCTGATGCTACTCAATTGATACTTGTTCATTAAATTCGACATTGCAGATACGAAATCAACATGGCATAAGCATGATATATCAAAGTTAAAATCTTGCAATTGGAAAGCTGGATCAACAAAAGAACAAAATGAAAAGGACAAATAAATATCTTTAATTAGGCTGTTTATAGCATCCGAGTGCACAATAAACATGAGGTGGGGCTTTTGGAATCTCGAGCCTGTTTTGGCTCTCTCGGCCAATACACTCACACATCACCAACGCCATGCCAATAGCCGCTATAATCTAGCTGGAAGGCTAAAATGACTTCATTCTACACTTCTGATACTAGGAGATCCATGTAACCAGGTCCGTAGTCCAGTGGCTAACAGTTTTGTAGCTGATAATTCTAGAGTTGGCCGAACGAGTGCGCTAGGTAAGCCAGCGATCCAACCAGCGGGGCATTAATGTAAGTGGCTGGCTCCGATTGCTCATAATCTGAGCGCTGGTCTGGAAAGTTATCATGCTGGTCCGGTCCACCAACCACGGCTCCCACCAGAATATTCGGGTTTGGATTCTGCGAATTGTACATGCTGAACCCCGACGAGCATTGTATTTTTGTTGGATGCACCACCATCGATGGTAAAGACGATCCCCGATGGTGAATCCTCTGCGGGTACCTAGTCCCATACCCCACCATATATGACATTTTTAATGGATTATCTCCCAACAGATAGTTCACCTGAACAATGGTACGGAATTGATAAGTATAGTAGTCCTCCCAAATCCACATACTTTAAAATGGTACGGAATTGATTAAGTAGTTTATTCACCTACCTGCTTTTTGGCAAGATTTCGTAGCATTTTTGGCGTGACAAGAAGGCCACCACAATTGACAGCCATGTGAGCGGAGGTCAAGTACTTGGCATAGGTTACTAGCAGAAAAGAGGTGGACGTCACATATTGCATGTTACTGTCACCCATCGTGAAGAGTAGCCCTCCTGTACAAAAAAAATTCAAGCTAAAATTACATAAAATACCACCAGCATATGTACCCTCTTTAATTTGAACTGGCTAGAAACAAAGGCGAATAAGAAACACGAGAACAACCTGGAGTATATTGTGCTTGAGACATGGGCGTTCCTGGGACGACGGAGCATATGTAGTTGTCGGCGTGACTCTTGTAATCATGGAGAGATTGAAGCTTTTGAACAAGAAATGCCTGAAGATCATAACCCCAAGAAAGAAAAATGAACTCTAAATATGAGTGATGGCTGAGGTAGATATTAAGAGTTGTCAATATTACCAGAGAAACAATAGAGGAAAACAAAAACTGAACCTTGGAAAGTAGAATCCTTGCTCCAACATGCTTGTTGTCCCAACAAAATGTGTTATCACTCTGGCCGGCCCCAAGGTTTTGCCCATTTCTTTGGATATAATTTAGGTAAAAAGGGTTCTTTGTGGCTCGATGTAACCAAGCAGCACCCCATAACAACTCGTCCTTCATTTATTAATACAACAGCCAAAAACGTTACTCCTCTTATTAAAAATACTCAGCACAATCATGCTTAATTTGATTAAATCGTGGCATATACTAGCAGTAAATTTGTCTTTGTTTAACTAAAAGAAAAAACCTGGTATCCTGAATAGGAGCAATAAAAGGGGCACACGATGTTCTTTAATCCATCGCTATAGGAACCTCTGTACTTGTCCGCAAATTCGAACACCTACAGAGCAATATGAATAAATAAATATAAACAGTAGGAGTAATGCTTTGCTCTCGATTTGAACTATAATTATGTGCAGAAATTAATTAATTAATAGTGGTGTTTCTGTTTAGTCGTAATTGTAACATAGACGTAATTAGCAATTAATTAATACCCTGATGGCCCTCCTCACAAGGAGCTTGGAGTAAGTGGGATCGCTTTTTCTGAAGACCAAAGAAGCAGCAGAAAGTGCAGCAGCGGTCTCTGCAGCTACTTCAGTCCCTGGAGTGTTTTTGTCAATCTTGAATACACTTCTTGGGGTGTCCATATCCTCAGGTCTCTCCCAGCAAGCATGGTCACTTCCTGCTTCCCCCACCTATTAACAACGTTTTAACGTAAACAACGCCAACAACAAAAACTCAGTAAAACTCACAAGCAGGGTTTGGAGAGGGTAGAGAAGCTGTTTTCGATTAACAACGTTTTAAATTGAAATCTTTTTTATTCTCTTATAAGTTCATGAGATATTCATTATACAGAATGCACTCAATACATATATGACCTGAACAAATATGGTGTCTGGATAGGCAGTGGCCTTGAGAAGATAGTCAGTAGCCCAGCGAATGGCTTGTCTTGCATTCTGGAGCTCTCCTTTCATCAGTCCACCAAATTCAATCACACTCCATGATAGCATTGTGGTAGTGAAAGCCATTGGGAATCCAAACTTCACATTGTCTCCTGCGTCATAATATCCCCCAACCAAATCAACCTGCACGTTCCCATAAATTTCACACCAAAAATCAAGAAAAAAACATGTCAAGTTTTGTTTACTAAGCTCCCGAGTCCAGGGAAGAACCAAGTCACAAGGGTCTATTGTACGCAGCAATACTCTGTATTTCTGCAATAGACTGTTTCCACGGCTCGAACTTGTAACACATGGCAAGCCAAGGCTCCCCATCTTTTTAACAACTTAGCAGCAAGAAAGTAAGAGGAGCAATTCTAATGACATACATGCAATGCGGAGCCATCTGAAAGAGCAGAGTTTCTACGCCAAGTGACTCTCTGGTTAGGAGGGAGCTTGCCTGACCTCTGACCCTCAAAGAAAAGAATGGATTTGGTGAGAGCATCTCTGTAATTGTGAGAGGCAAAGTGAGGATGACGGCCAGGGTGGGCACAGCAATGAAGCAGAGAGGTAGTGAAGCAGAACAGAACAAGTAAAGCTAGTTTGGAACAAGAAATGTAGTAAAAGAAAGCCATTTGGACTGAGAGTATACACACTACACTCTGCCCAACTAACCAACAAGCAAAACTGCAGATTCCGAAAACGAGTATCCCCTCTATTTATAATAAAGATGCAGCCTGTCGCAATCATTAACCCCCCAATGCAACTCTAATTAGCATTTAGCAGTAGTAGTAACTTCCTTTGTCTTCATTTAACTAATGCTGCAGTTTTAATCTCTTTCTTAAATTTGGTGTCATTTCTAAAACTACTAGACGATAAACTAATAGTATGAGAGCACTTTTCACTTTTGAAAACAAAAATTTGTGCAACTTATTTTAACAATTGTACTAGTAAAATTTCCTTGTGTTTTAGAGCAACTTATTTTCTTTAATCAATTTTAAATTACCCCTTTTATTGTCTAGGTAGACCTAAAATGGAGTCCATTTACTTTCTGTAAAACAATAAGCTGTAACCCGTAAACAAAAGAAATTAAATGGGATTCTGAGATAATTCCTATTGCAAAACTTTTAACCCACATAATCCTCCTGTATGATACTAACAAATTGGATTTCTGTTCAATGGTTATTAAGAGTTGCATTTACATGCCTGTTTATTCAGATTAAGGAGTAACTTTGCTTCTTTTTCTTCGTTGCCACAGGGTCATTTATAGTCTTTTAACTTTTTGACAGCAACGGCTAAATTTGACAATTTGATTTCACGGGATCACATTGTCAAGGAGTATTCATTTACAATGAGACGTTAGGTTAGCAGCAGTGGTGAGAATGACTTGTCACATGCCATTGACAATTTTAGACACTATTAGTACTATCGGTTGGAAGTCTATTTCAATATTTACAAAAATTGGTAGCACTAGTCTGCTAGCCGCTGCAATCACTTTCGAGCAAATTTGGCAAACCATGTCAATTTTACCTTCTGGTTTATGATGGCATTTTTTTCATTCAATTAGCAACGTTATGATGAAATCTGACCTATATTGAATAGTTGTACCTGTTCAACAGCAATTGTTGTATTCGATAATACAAATGAGGTTTCGTGGGTCGAAGTTGTATTATGTTAATCTAATCATTACTTTATGGGAGTAACTCTAATATATAAAAACCCTTTCGGGTTGCCTAGTTGGTTCAGAGGGTGGTTATCCATAAGGATGATCTGGGATTGATTCCCCCATCAATGCCTTCTGGGTTGAGCCTGTTCCAAAGGGCTTGCCTAATGCGGTTTACATCCCCTGTGTGGTTTGCAGACTATTACACGGGGAAGTTTACCCAGTACGCACAATTTCCCCTCTTACAAAAAAAACTCTAATTAATAAAGCGGCGGGGTATCTATTGATTAATTTATTGAGTTCCATTGCAATGTAATCACTTATCTGAGTTATTAATTGTATTGCCGTCCGTTCTATAGACAAGAAAAAAGAATCATTACTAGGATTATTGTTAAATATTGGGTCCATATATAGTATTATGTAGAAGGCTTACCAAGTTGCATTTTTTTTTTACAAATGCCTATTGACTATTGGCATCGAAGCTATCCATTGCCATGTACTGGGAACAAGGGTAACAAATTAGGAAGTAGAGATTAAATTTACGAAGAGGAAAAAAAATGATACTGCAGAGAAGAATGAAGTTTTGTGTCGGATAAAGTAGAGGAATATGAGGATGGCATGGTATTTGAATCTGGAGTGAAGAAAGCGGTCAAAAAAGGCCCATGTCACGCCTCTCTTGCTCAATGCACTTGAATCAAGAAGCTGTGTATCAATCGATTTGGGACAGACTCCATTGCACAATCTACCAACAGCTCCCCATCCTTCATTCCGTTTCTCCTTACATTTTGGTACTGCATACGTCTAGCAAGAAAGAAATAAGTAGAATTGTCTTCCATTTCCTGCTGTTAGCTATTCTCCAAACAAAGGAATGTTCCTTCCCTTGCCATTTTGACTCATTGAGCTCAAAGGGAAAATAATTTTAAGAAAAGGCATCCTTTTCTTATTGTTTTCCTTGTTAATACTTTAGAACCAAAGTACTTAGTTTTCAGTGTAAGTTCGAAAAAGTTCCTTAAGTTCTTGAGTTACAAATTTAAAAATTACATAGTGTTTGACCAAAAAGTTTTGAGTCTTTTCGTTTAACTAATTAAATGATAGGATAATGGGTAAATCCTAGTTAAATATAATGAATCTTAGATCTGAAATTAAGAGAAGTCAAGAATACTAAGTCGCATTCAAGGCTGGTAAATACAACGTGAGTGTGTAATACCGTTATTATGAAATGATAAGAGAACAATATGGAACAATTAATGGGATAAATGACAATAAATATAAATAGAGAGAATGATTCACCCGAATATTTGATGGGTTGGGTGATTCTCTCTCTCTGACAATGATACAAATCAACCAAATGTGGGAATATCAAAAGTGTTCTAGTATCTGATGTAAGAAGCGCCTTGAATCGGCAACAAATCGAATCTCTTACAAAGACAATTTTTTCGTTCCTTCAGCCTCCACTTTTTAGAAAAGTGCTTATCATATATCATATTACTTGCCTCTTCTCTCTCTCCCCTGCTACTTATATGAGACACTTCTCTTACCTAACTGAAGGTACACCAATTCAGAGAATGTTCAGTGGAATATTCCTTTAAAATATTTTATCGCTAAATCAGTTGTTCAGATTGATTTGAGTGTTCGACCTCGACCATACCTACTCGTCTTGCCAATATATCCGCTTCTAGACGAGCTCAGCCTAATCGGTTCTCGATCGCCATTTCTTAGGCGAGATCCTTTTGATCAGATTTTGACCCATACAGTTAGTCCCTCCGCCTGTTAGGGTTGTCTTTGGGCGAGCTCGATGTGCGAACTTCGCAAGTTTGCAATTTGAGAAATCTGAGCATTTTGGGCCGAGGAGTGCTCCCTTTATGATGAGTAGATGACGTGCCGCTTCAGGGGCCATATTTAACCGTTACTTCAGTTTGAAATGATGTCATTCCATCATGTGTTATTATGGCGCACGTTTCCAATATGTTATGTCGTTTCCCGCGCCTCTTCCGTTTCGAAATTAATGCGGCGGCATTTGGCTTTCTTGATTAGGGTGCCAGTAACCTTATAAATAGAGATTGGAGCTTCTCACTTGAATTGTTGCATTTCTTAAGCGTGTGAAAACTCAAGAGTCCTCCTCTTCTTCTTCGACTTTCTCGCATCTTCATCTTTCTTCCCTCAACGTTTTCCGCCATTGATATACCTTTCCCCTTTGCACCTTCTTCTTGCGCACATAATCCTAAAAAAAAGCTAGTGCTTCCTCTAACCCACATGGAGCCTCTGATCATGTCACATTGGATTTGAACATGCCTTCTCATGAAGAAGGAGTAGCCATTGCAGAAGATGAGAATTTCCCCACTATGGATGAGATAATTCCACGTTTGGGGAAGGCCAAGTCAGATTTATCCTAAACCTGTTATTTCTGAGATGGATGTTGCGGAGCTCGTTGTTTTAGGGCTAAATGGCGGATCCCAAACCACGTCGAACTCATCCTTGCTGGTAACGACGTCGTGCAAGTGCATCGCCCAGGGTACTGTGCATTCTATGCGTACCCATTTGTCGTTGGTTACACGCTTCCTTTTCTTTCCTTGGCAGAGGATTTTTGTCGTTATTATGGTGTGTGCCCGGCTAAAATTTCTTCGTATATATACAAGTTTTTCCTCATTCTTATCAAGTATGCGAAGCTGGCCAACCATAGGGTTTCTCTATGTCATCTGCTTCACCTCTTCATCCCAAGTTTTCACAGGGGTACGATGATACATCTTCGCCACCGTGGGACCAAGGGCTTGGTGGTGAAGATGGATGCAATACTAATCTCCGATTTTGGGCCAACTTTTTCTACATGAGGACAGAGCACGTGGTATCCAACCCCACTGAGTTTCCCGAGGCGTGGAACTATTCTCGTAAGTTTTTCCCTTTAATGGTTGTTCGTTGTTTTCTTTTTGATGATCTGATCATTCTCCCTCTTTTCTCCTCTTTCATATTGTAGCCGAGAAGGATCCTCCTTCGTTATTTTCCGACATTCACGATTGGGTGAATAATATTTTGCCTCACACGGTGGGGATTCGTGAGTGGTCGTCGTTCAATGAGAGATTTGGACGCAAACCTTCAACCGGTGAGTCGTTTCATTTTCTCCTTATATAATTTTGTCCTTCGTTCTGTTCTTTTTTTCGCTTGTCTCTTTTGTTGGTAGGTCGGAGGGATTCGAGAAGGGAGAGGGCTCATATTCCGGCTTTCCGTCAGTTGAATACTCGATTGAGCCTATCTTGACCATGGTCGTAAGCGAGCCTGTTTAGGCAGTTGTTACTCCATAAACTTCGGCCTCGCATGGACTTATCCACCAAGCTGCTGCTTCCTCGGTGGAAGTTCCGACTTTCACAATATTTCATTTGGTGGATGAGTCGTGCAGGGCGAGGATAAAGAGGCTCTGTTGAAAAAGCGAAGGATAGGAGTTGGGGATGGAGCAGCTGAGGATGCGGGACCTGTGAGGGGTGAACCTGAGTTAGCTCTGGCCGAACCGGGGGATGATGCGGGTTTAAGAGCAGAGACTGTGCATCCTTCGGATGTGGAGAGGGTCTCTTCAGAAGGAGAACAGCGACAAGAGGCGGTTGTGGTCAATCCGAGGAGTGATCCATCAATGTCAGAGTAAGCTAATGTTCCTTCTTCGGCTGGGGAGAGGGCTAAAGGAGTGGTCGAGGACAACGATGAATCTAGCTCCAACTTTGATCCTGAGGAGGTTAGAATATTCGACGAGGGGTATACCTGGGTTGAGGTGAGAACAGATGGATCTTCTCGCTCGATCGTAATTCCTTTGGACTGCGATTTGTTGGAGGATACTATGAGCGCGGTTCCTTCCTTTGCCCCTCTTTGCTCTGTCACCGAGAATAGGACTCTTCGGGCGCTTAGGGACGCCATACCTGTCACTGGGCATATCTGGGATGACTCTAAGGGTGAGCTTCCTTGCTATTTCTTCATCTTGTGTTTTCTTCTTCTTTCTATCTTTACTAATTTTTGGCTTTTTCCTTTTCCCCCTTTTTTGTAGACTTTCATTTTAAAGATCGAGAGCGCCCATCGAGAGGAAAAACGGACTGTTGTTTTCCAGAAAATGTTTTCGAAGTACCGATGGTATCATGACAAGTACCGCGATATGCGTGTGCGGCTTAGAGCAGGCGGAAATTTCCCATCCCTTAGATATGAGTTGGACCAGAAGGACGAGGACCTAGTGCGATCTATTGGCAGATGCAGTGAGCTTGAGGGGTTGCTTAGGGCCAAGGAAGAAGAGCTCGAGGTGAGCAAGGTGGTCTTAGCTGAGTGTATTGACCTTCAGGCGAAAGTGGTGGCCTTGCAAGCAGAGCTTGAGCAAAGCGCAATTCGAGTTGCTCGCCTGAGTGTTGAGTTGGCGAAAAAGGTGACTGATTTAGAGGGGACTGAGGAGGCCCAGGTAGCGGCTTTGGCGAGGATCGAGACATTGGAGGATTCTATCCGCATCCTTGGGTCTGAGCGTGCAAGTGAGGCGACGCGATATTGGTGGGCTCTAGGGAGATATTTCGTGCCTAAGTGATCAAGTTGTTGCTCTCGAGGCCGAGAAGGCCCGGTTGTTGCCTCGTCTTTCCTCCTCTCATGCTTCTGCTGCGCCTGACGTTCCTCGCTATTTATACAAGATGTGGATCCACGTCGAGGCTTAGCGGGACATAGGAATTTGATGTTGGCAGGGCAGGTTCCTGAAGTCGCCTTCAAAGATGTTCGTGTTAAGACGCACGATGCCCGACTTGCCTGTGGTTATGACGCCGCCACGCAGGGGACCGATGAAGATGAGGAGGACGTGGATGGGCTTACATCTGATGATGATGGGTACGTTGAAGGTGCTGAAGGTGGAGATGGTGATGTTGGGCCCATTGACGATGGTGGCGATGATGATGGAGATGGCGCAAAATGGTGTAGTGTGATGCTTTTTATTACTTATCCTTTGTCACAATGTTTTTTTTTGCTTTCTCTTTTTGTGGGGGCATCTTTTTGGCCCTCTGTAAGATGTTTTATTTTCTTTGGAATGGAATGAATTTTTGTTGTACGTTCTTGGACCTTTTTGCTTTTCTTCAAATTTTTGTAAGTGTCCCTGACTCTCAGTTGGTTCAAACGAGGTCGAACATCAATTAATTCGAACGAGGTCGAATGTTTATTAATTCATACGAGGTCGAATATTAGTGAATTCGAGTGAGGTCGAATGTTTGACTGAGTAATTCGACAAGGTCAAAAGTTAATTAATTCGAACGAGGTCGAATGTTTGTTGATTTGAACGAGGTCGAATATTAGTCAATTCGAGCGAGGTCAAATGTTTGACTGAGTAACTCGACGAGGTTGAATGTTAATAAAATGGAACGTGGTTGAATGTTTGTTGATTTGAACGAGGTCGAATATTTGTCAATTCGAGCGAGGTCGAATGTTTGATTGAGTAATTCGATGAGGTTGAATGTTAATTAATTCGAACATGGTCGAATGTTTGTTTATTCGAACGAGGTCTAATGTGTGGCTCTGATATTTGCATAATATATAGACTTGGAGGAGACATGAGCAACTCACGTACTTGTGTATTTTTGCTTTGTATATACATTCGTTGGAAAGTTTTACATGGTTTTTCTTAGTTCGTACATACATTCGAGAAGTCCCATTCTATCTAGTCCCTTCATCGGTCGGCTTGGAGAAGTAGTTGATAGGCGGGGTGATGAAATTTAACACTTAAAACTTTAAGACGCCCTCTTCGTCGCCTCGTCAAAAACCTCCCCGAGAAAACCTAATTGGGACAAAACTCGGGTGAGGGAAAAAGAGTACGACTCGGAGGTCGTCTATCTCTGGAAGTTGAAGTATTTGAGGTGGGCGGCATTCCAATTGTTTGGTAGTAGTTTTCCCTCCATTGTTTCTAGCTGGAACGACCCTTTGCTTGCCGCCGCCGTGATTATGTATGGGTCGTCCCAATTGGTTCGCATTTGGTCTTTCCATGGGACTTTGCTCGTTTATGCTTTGGCCTTGAGTACATAGTCCCCGACTTTGATTGGCCTAACTTTGGATTTTTTGTTGTAGTACCGCTCTGCTTGCTGTTTTTGAGCTATCTCTTATGTAAGCCATGTTTCTCCGCTCATTGGTATCGTCGAGGTCTTGCCTTCTGTTTTCACCGTCACTTGGCCCGCTCTCGTTGGAGTATCATAACCTTGGTTCACCGACCTCTACCGGTATTACTGCATCGGTCCCCTAGACTAGAAAATGTGGCGTCTCTCTTGTGCTTGTTTTTGACGTGGTGCGATATGCCCATAGCACTTCTGGCAATAATTCCGGCCACAGGCCCTTGGTGTTCTCGAGCTTCTCTTTCATGATGTTTAATATTGTTTTGTTGGAGGACTCCGACTGGTCGTTGTCTGCGACGTGATGTGGCGTGGAGAGTATTCTCTTGACGTGCCATTTTCGAAGAACTCGACGGTATTTTTCACAGTGAACTGAGGTCCGTTGTCGCAATTAATTTCCTTGGGGATGTTGAAGCGAACATATGATGTTTCTCCGTATAGCTGTTATAACCTCTTGCTCGCGTATTTGGGAGAATGCACCTGCTTCTACCCACTTGGAAATATAGTCAGTTAAAACTAAGAGAAATCGTGCATTACCTCATCCTGCTGGGAGGAGTCCGACGATGTCCATTACCCATTTGGTGATAGGTCAGGGTGAGGTGACTGAGTGGAGGTGTTCGCCCGCTTGGTGAATCATGGGGGCGTATGTTTGGGCATTGCTCGCACTTTCTAACAAGGTCGGCGGCATTTTTTTTCATGGTGGGCCAGTAGTGATCCGCTCGTATGAGGCATATTTCGAGGGCCGGTGTGAGCTCCGCAGTGGCCTTCATGCACTTTTTCAAGGACGCGTCTCGTTTGGTTTGATCCTAGGAATTTTTCTAGGGAACCACTACCCGTTCCATTGTATAAGTCACTATCGATGATGTTGTACCTGGACGCCTGCATTCGAAGCTTCTTGGCTTCTTTTTTGTCGGAGGGGAGCACTCCATCCTACAAATACGATATAATACGATTGCGACAGTCCCAAGTTATGTTTATAGTTCATATCAGACTTGGTCTGTTGACGAATTGAGGAGAGTGACCATGTTCTATTTTCAGTTTATGTTCTTGGTAGAAACTGCCAGTTTGGTGAGGCCGTCTGCCTCGATGTTCTATGCTCTAGGTATCTGGTCGAGTTGGCATTAGTCAAACTCGGGCAGCAACTTGTGAATCTCGGACTGATATTTTTGTAGCTTTTGTTCATTGATTTAGAAAGTCCATGTGACTTGATTGACGATTAGTTGTAAGTCACATCGGAGTATGACATGTCGTGCTCCATATTTGAGAGCTAATTTGTGCTGCAATTACGACCTCATACTCGGCCTCGTTGTTAGTCATATCGGGGCACCATATGGACTGGCGGATGACTTCGCCCTTCGTGACCTCGAGTACGAGTCCCAGTCCAGATCCTGACGCGTTGGAGGCGCCATCGGTGTACAGAACCCATAGGTCGGGTAACTCGGGGGAAGTACGAAAGGCTTCCCATTCGACCTCAGACATTAATTTTGCACTAAAGTCAGCGGCAAAATCGGCGAGTGCTTGCGACTTTATAGTTGTTCGTGGATGATATACTATATCGTGCTTGCTCAACTCGATGGCCCGCTTAGCCAACCTACCCGACAACTCAGGTTTATGTAGGATGCTTCTTAGGGGAAAGTTCATGACCACTGAGATGTGATGGCATCGGAAGTAAGGCCTAAGCTTTCGTGAAGCTACGACTAACACCGGGGCCAGCTTTTCAAGGTGAGAATACCTTACTTTGGCGTCGACCAAATTTTTGCTAATGTAGTAAATTGGAGATTGTTTAACTTTGTCTTCGCGGGCTGAGAACCCGCTTACCGACATGTCGGGTACGGCCAGGTAGATTAGGAAACGCTTGCCGGGTTCTGCTTTGGTTAGTAGTGGGGGCGAGGACATGTAGACCTCTAGTTCCTTTAAGGTGACAGCGCACTCAGAGTTCCATTGGTATAAGCTGTAGGGGATGGCTGCCGCGGCGTGTATCCATGGTCGGCCTGTGATGGCATCGCACGCGTATTCTGGTCCATGATTTGGAACTTGGTCTCGAATGTGATGCCGCCAACCAAGACGGGCAGTGTGACTTCTCCAGTCGTTTGTTCAACGTAGCTATCTGACTTGTCAAAGATGATACTTTTTTCGAGTCCAACGTACCGTTCGTGGATAATAGATCGCTTGAGTTATCGGGTGGTGATGTACTTTATACTGTTGATGGATGTGTCATTGCCTCTTCTATTGATCATTGAATGGTTCGAGCTTGGGAAGGTGGTTTGGGCGGTCCCTGGTGTTGTTCTCGCCCTCAGGAGAAGTTGGCCCTCCAACTGGCGCTCATCAGCTCTTTCAAGTGTCCTTGATGGGGCATGTTCACTACTTCTTGCCTCAAGGCTATACAGTCTTCAGTCTGATGGACTCGTTCCTGATGGAATTCGCAGAGGGCATTCGACATTCTAGTATTTGGGTCAGACTTCATTTTTTGCGGCCATTTCACCTTGGGCAGAGCTTCTCTAGGGCGTAGACTATATCTGAAGGAGAAACACAAAAATTATGAGCAGATAATAGTGAAGGCATACCTCTTTCGTTCCGGTAAGTCCCTGTTTGTGGCCTAGATAGGCCATCGCCATTGCAGGGTGGTGGTAGGACGACCATTCTGATGTATGGCTGGTGCCTTTCACGGTTGAGGCGTGGACCTACATAATCCCTTCGACCATCGTTTAGACGGTCTTTCCTCGACTCCATATGGACTGATGTCAACCATCGGGTTGGTCTGTTAAGGTCGTCCTCATCTGCTCTTACCTCGGCACAGTAAGCATTGTGTATTTCCTCCCACGTGGTGGGGGTATTTCATGAGCCTGCTCAATAGTTTTCTAGTCGTCCTAGACCCGCTCCTGTTTAGCCCGTTCTGGAAAGCTGCTATGGCCATTCCCTCTGACACGTTTGGGAGGCTCATTCTCACTCTGTTGAAACGGACGAGGAAGTCCTTGATTCCTTCACCAGGCGACTATTTAATAGAAAATATGTCGTTCACTCTGGTTTCTGCTTTCTAGGCCCCAACATGGGCGGTAACGAACTTATCAGCCATCTCCTCAAACGTCTTCATGGAACAAGCCAGTAATTATGAGTACCATGTCAGGGCTCCCTCTGTCAGGGTTTCGCCGAGCTTCTTCAGCAGTACTGACGCCACTTGTTCTTTGTTTAGGTCGTTGCCTTTCACGGCCGTGACGTAATGGATGATGTGGTCTTCAGGGTCCGTTGTGTCATCATATATTTTTAAATATGGTGGCGTTTTGAAGGTCTTGGGTATGGCATGTGGTGTCGTGTCATCGTTGTATGGTTGTTCTAAGAACCGGTCGATGTCCCATTTTGGCAGGAGTATTGGAGCGCCTGGTATCTTATCGACCCTCTCTTGGTGCTCCCTCATTCGGTCGCAGAGTGCTTTATTTTCGTTCTCCATCTCTCCCATTTTCCTCAGAATGGTTGTGAGGAGTCATTACCTGCATCATCAACAGTGTGAGTGATACTTGTTGAGGGAGGCGCGTGTTGCTCATTGGTAGTCGTTGTGATATCGACTCGTGTAGTGTCCCTACTCCCCCTTGAGCAAGTTTGTTGAGTATATTGTTTAGAGTACTTGTTAGCCACGCCTCAAATAATTTTTTTACTGTCGGTGGTGCTTCCTCCGTCGTGGACGTAGAGGCTCCCTTCCTATGAGAAGCGGTAATGCTCCCATGAAGGGGGGGTGAGCACTACGCCTGGGTGAGACACTTGGCGTTACATTCTCCTCAGTCATTTCTGCTAACTTCGTTGATGGTGCTTAGGAGGTTAGCAGTGACGCCTGCTAGTGCTTTCAACCTTTCCTCTCCGTTTCCTGCCATTGTTAGTTCGTGCAAGCAAGGAAAAAAGAGAGTTTTGTCGTTGTTTTTGTTAGATCTAGAAGAAACTAAAATTTTAACTAGAAAATCCTCACAGATGGCGCCAAATTGTTTGACCAAAAAGTTTCGAGTCTTTTCGTTAAACTAATTAAATGATAGGATAATGGGTAAATCCTAGTTAAATATAATAAATCCTAAATCGGAAATTAAGAGAAGTCAGGAATACTAAGTCGCATTCAACGCTGTTAAACACATCGTGGGTGTGTAATAACGTTATTGTAAAATGATAAGAGAATAATATGGAACAATTAATCGGTTCTCGATCGCCATTTCTTAGGCAAAATCCTTTTGATCAGATTTAGACCCATACACATGGTACAAAATAATATAAGTCATGATAGATAGTAACTCAGAAAATTTAAGATAATTAAGAAAGGTGGTCAAAGAATAATCTTTTTTACTCCCCAAATAATACACTTGTACTAATGTTTTTATGCCAAAAATATGGGAAGGTAATTAAGTTGATCAAATTTGGAATATATCAACATAAATTGGTT
This sequence comes from Nicotiana paniculata, assembly GCA_005239505.1. NCBI lineage: Eukaryota > Viridiplantae > Streptophyta > Magnoliopsida > Solanales > Solanaceae > Nicotiana > Nicotiana paniculata. Next base: position 26,014 of record MDKI01023093.1, on the reverse strand, counting down.
AAGAATTCTCCAATCGATGCAATACTGATTTTTAACTCTTTTGTCCTGTTTGGTAGCTAGCTTTTGTGTGTGTATATGTAAAACTGGGAAAAGTGATGAAGGGTCACACTCAACGAGGAGAGTGGTCAAGACTTACTGACACGCAAAAGCGACTAATTAAGAATGATAAGAAGGCTGTGGATTGGTGGAGAACTGAGAAGTGCCTCTGTGCCTGTAATAAATGATAAAACCTCATCCACAGGGGCCTTTCTAGTAATCTTGAATATTTATGGGAGGGTTTTGGGGAGTTCCTTCAATTAATTTCTGGATAGAAGACTACTAGAACAAAGAAGCTGAGAAAAATCTAAATTCTGATCAGCAGAAAAAGCTGAGCTAGGCCATGGTCCAAAGCTGAAGTTTGTATCAGGTTTTATTATATCGCCATGTGCTCCCTGATCTTTTTCCACATGCAAAAAGCACATGTATCATCTATTCATTTCTAAAAGTCTATACTTTATCTTAATACTCAGTCTCGTCCACAATAAGGGGTCGTTTGGTAGGGTATATAAAAATAGTGCAGAATAATATGTATTAGTAATGCAAGCATTAGTTATGCAGATATTATTTCTCATCTACTGTTTAGTGTAGTGTATTAAAAATTATAATACTTTGCAGAAAAATAGTTGTTTACAAAAATGTCCTCCATACTATCTAGCTTTAAGGGATTGTAAGGATAATTTTGTTTTTAACCATACTAATAGATGCATTAGTAGCCTTGATATTACTAATGTCATAATTTTCTATGCATTACTTGTACATAGGGTAATACCAAGTATGATGTGTAACTAATACAAGCATTAGTTATACACAAGTTGAAAAATATACCAAACAAGGTATTAGTAATGCACAGAGATAATGCTTGCATTATTTTTTCTAATACTTCCTACCAAACGACTCCTAAGTGACCAATTTATCTTTTTATTTTGGTCCAAAATAAATGTCCCATTTATATAATCAAGAAAAAATTCAATTTGTTTTTCCAAAATTACCCTTACGTACGTATCTCTAAAAAGTCTTTTACTCCTCACATTAACTATGCTGCAATATTTAATTAAGGGTAATTTGGTCACACTAACTATTTTGGTTTAGAATTTTGTATTTTCTTATTGGGGTGCCCAAGTAAATTGGTCACTTATGGTGGATCAGAGAGAAAACTACTTCATACATATTAATTTCCTGCAGGTATTTATATCCTGCAAAATTTTCTGAGTTGTAAAATAGATAAGTAAGATGGGAATGCGCTCCTCATCAAGAGTCAGATGAAGATTGAGCCAATTGAATGTTGATAGTGTCGTGAGCAGCCGCACTATTCATTTTTTCTAAGCCGCCATTAGGAGAGGATTTAAAGAAACAAGAATGGTAAGGATTTACTGCATTCTCAAGCAGTCATGGGGCGCAACTCTGGCAACTAAAGAGGCATGGGATGTGTGCTGCTATATATATGACTCATCATTCCAACCTCTATATATCATTCGTATAATCGTATTCACCCCTTTTCGATGGATTTAAGACAGATAGACAGACAATACCAAAAGAACTTACTATATGGAGTTATTAGTAAAGTAATTGGTAGCTTAACATCTGTTGTTATATTAAATAAAACTTAAAAACCAGTTTTGTAATTCTATGATCCTCCAACTTGCTTGCTCTAGTCTTATAGCTTGAGCTGCAAAAATCAGCTTATTTTAAAAAATAATTTTGGTGAGAAATCGTTTGTGTTTGACTAATTAATTTGTAAAACACTTTTGAGCAGCAATTAGTGTTTGACCAAACTTTTAAAAACTGCTTTTAAATATATTTTTCTCAAAAGTGCTTTTCGAAAAGGTACTTTTGGATAGAAGCTATTTTTTTCTGTTTCTCCAAAATTGCTTCTGATTCTCTTCAAAAGCACTTTTTTGAACACCCGTAAATACACTAATTACCTCACTGAATTTATAAATACAGTCGCGTGAATACATGGAATACAACACAATAGCAGCAAAATTTATATAGAATTGATTTTGTTGAGTTAAATTATGAGTGATACACGCTAATTGGTCATATTTCCGTTATTAAACAACTGAATTTCCCTATTTTTAGGCGAATACCGCTACTGTATTCATAAATACATTAATGCGAATACAACGAATACACTCGCACAACTGAACTTAGGGCGGTTCATTTGGATCGGTTATCCGAAATCCGAACCGATCCGCTCAATTTCGGATTTCGGATTTCAGAATTATGTTTAGTAAAATTTCGGATCGGATTCAGATTGGTATAATTTTAATCCGATCCAATCCGATCTAAAATCCGAAATTATTAAGGCATGTATAATAATTCATTGGTTGAAGGTTCAAATCAACTATTTAGTGAATCAATCATAACCACACTGTGTTCTTATCTCCATGAACCAGGCTTTGAAGTGATTTGCCAGATTAATACGATTAATCTATTATGCGAAAAATTTCCTCTATCACTGTGATGGGCTTATTCATTGGTTGAAAGTTTTGGTCAGCAGTTTGTGTCATTTGGGTTTTGACTGGATTGTTCCAATTTCCTTTCTGCATCTGCCAAAACCGGAAAACTCTTCTCGTTTTGCTTAACAAATGCTTTGACTATTGTGAACTAGAAAAATGAATTACTTTAAATTTTGATAAAATGAGAAAACTTCTCGGGACAAAGGGAGTAATATTTTATCGGTTTGACTTTCACTGCATCTTAATTTAGAGCAGGAACAAATTGATCTTCATGCTCCTCCAGGCCCAACTCTTGAGTGGAGTTCATAGAATTTTTTTTTGGAAACAATATGTAGAATTTCAGATCACTATTAACAATACAGGTTATCGACTTGATTTCACACTCTTCATACGGGGAATATATTAATCCGTTCACTAGAAAACAATCTTGAAGCTAGCATCTATAAGATTGTAAGAGAAACTATTAGGAGGAAGTCAAATTAAGATAAAAAGGAAAGCCTGTGGCTGGTAGCCATTCCCCTCCCTCAATGAAATTCCCAACTGTAAATTGACTAGCCTCGGCGGAACTGTTGATGACTGAAACAACAAGCAGTTGCTCTACCGCTTGAACTAGTATATATATAGGGTGAGGGAGAGCTAGGGTGGCGTATACTATATATATTACTACATGAATAGATTGCTGGCCGGTTAGGAATATATATGATAGAAGAAGTTATAATTAAATGGGGGTTAGCGTTTCCCTTAACTTTTGGTACTTGCACAGGCGCTGGACACCAAAATATAGACAAAACCTGATCAATTTGGCAGCCCAAGGTGCCTGGCTTCAACTGGTGGAGAGTTGGACACTTTAAATAAGTATTCAGTTTAAGAAACCTTCAGAAGTTTTCATTTTTCAGATGAAGAAATTACACAGACTTTTAATTTAATTTGGATAACAGAGAACAATAGATGCAATTCTAGGGTAATTAAGAAATTAAAGTCATGAGATACAAACATTTAACATGTTTAATCAAAAAATAAGATTTTTAGTCAAAGCCTAATTTTTTAGGATCTTAGTCAAAGCCTAATTTTTGAGGAAATGGGGTTACTGATAATCAAATAATTCCTTACTTCCTATTGCTCCCAAACTCACTCGCAAGTATACGTGGTTGTACAAGTAATAAAATGATAAGTCGAGTGTCGAACCCACATAGACTTGTATCAACTACCCACTAAATTCACCAAGATTGTTATTTAGTCAAGCCAAAATCGAGTTCAAGAATGTGATTATTGTTTAACCAAAGAATTATATTCTCAGTCAAAGCCTATTTTTAGAAGTACTCGGGCTACTGATAATCAAGAAATTCCATATTCTCTCAATTATAAGAAAGGAAATTAGAATAAGAAATGGAAAGTAGTCGATAGAAAGGAAAAGAAAGTAATTGTATTCCAATTCAGAACGTGTCCTTACAAGTGAAATTTCCTTCCCTTATATAGGAATCTATAAGTATAATGTCTTTTCCCTTTTATGACTGAATCATTATGAACATTAATGATATTAGTGAGACGTTATAATTGGCAATCGTAGCAGTTCATGAAGATTCTTTAACGTTTGTGATCATTCACGTCCATTAATTGACGATTGACGAACCTTCCATTTTTTCTGTCTTGATTCATCCTGCCGATGTCTCTTCATTTATGAATTCAGGCTCGAGTGACTGTAACCCTTTCCTCTCGTGGGTGTTTCGCTCGTACTTATTATAACCAGTGTCTCTTCTAATGCAACTCTCCAGCTTTCGCTTTCTCAATGATCCACATGTCTTGCCACATCAGCCACATATTTAATTCCACGTGTAATATTTATTTTACCAATACAGATAGTCCCCCACTTGCCATTTATTCAGCAATTGAATATTTGGAAAGTGGATCACATTTATGGCGGGAGTATTTTGCCGTCGTTTCCCATGTTTCATTATGTCTTCTTTTGAACCAACGCGTCATATGTCGCTTCTATTTAATGCATGTGACATGTGGCATTCATTGATGGGATCTGCAACTCTTCAGCGGGTTTTAGGGCTTTTTTGCGGCTGCATCAGTCACGAAGTGACTGTTTCATTATGACGTTTCTATCATGACCCCCTTTACATGACGGTTGCTTCTTCATATAAATACCTCATATCCTTTGCTTTCACGAATACCTTCTACAGTGTTCTTCATTCATAATAGTTCGTGTTTATCATCAATCATGTATTCTCCAAACCCTGATCCTCGTAGATTGGTTATAGTAGATGAACTCCCCCTTCCTCTGCCCCTATCAGAAGTAGAAGAGGTGGTAGGTTACGTAGTTTAGCTTCTGTATCTATCTGTGGTTCTTCTTCTCAACCCAATATTACTACCGCCCCGTCTTCTAGAACTAGGGCTTCTTCTTCTCATATATCTTCTGCTAGAAGTAGGGTCTAATGAACCTCTTCGAGAACCCACTATTGATGAGATTATCCCCGCTGAACTTTCCTTCTCCACTGATCATGAATCGATTAGAAATAAAGTTACTTCTATGACTTCCCATGATCGTGCTGATGTTTACCCTTCCCAAATTATTGAGGGCTTGATTTCTCTTGTGTGAAGGGCATGTCATTGGAAATTCGATTTCCCAATTTTTGTCCGAAATGTAAATCAAAGGATCACTTCATACAAAGCTGGTTATTCTTTTGTTTATACATATCCCTTTACATTAGGCTTCAGACCACCTATTGACCTAGTCATCATAGAATTTTGTCGTTTCTTTGATGTTTGCTTAGGACAGATTGCTCCTATCGTATGGAGAGATGTGGCATGCTTAAGATACTTGTCGAATTTGACCTCTTTACCCTTTACCTTATATCATTTGATTTAATTTTTATTCCCCTATGTTATTTCGTCATGGGGTTTTTACTCTCGTGGCCAGGAGTAAGAGGGTTTTGGTTAGCCCTGAAGATGACAAGGATCATGGTTGGTATGCCCGTTTCATTGCTGCTCCCATCGGTGAGTTAGTGGGTGGAGGGAACAAGCCTTTTTCAGAGAAGTGGAACTTTGCACGTGAGTTTCTTTTCAGATTTTCTTCTTCTTTTTCTTTTTTGTGAAGGAAGGTCTTGGAAGCACCTTTCTAATAGGTTTGGATGGAAAGTGAAGACTCATGGTATCTTTCCCTTCAATTTTTACCATGCTACCATGCTTCCATATTTAAGAGGGTCTGGAATGTTGTCATTGGCCTGACGGCCTCTTTTTTGAGCTTGAAGTACTAGATGCACCTCATCCTCACCATTATCATCTACCTCCTCCCCCGGGAGAACATTGCCGAAAGAATTAGCCTTTTTGTATCTAAAGCAATTAACACACAAAAGTTAGTAAAATAGAAGGAAAAAAAACAAGACACACAACTAGTCAGATAGGTAGCCAAAATCCTTTAACTCCCCGGCAATGGTGCCAAAAATTAATCAGTTCCAACCCTACACCACTATAAAGTAGCGAGAAGAGGTTGATGCAGTTTTTACTTAATAGGTCGGGATCGATATCCACAGGGAGTTAATATTGGTTGGGATTTGGGTTTCTACCTAATCTAGTTGTGCGTATTGTTTCTAATTGCACTTCTAACCATGGTTGGGATTGTTTCTATTCTAATTTTGAAGCTATTGATTGCTAAAAATAATCTAAGTACAATGTTTTTGTGAGAGTTTTTTAAATGATAAAAAGCACTAGAGAAGTGACTTCCGCCTAGGCGAGTATCTAATAGAGTCGAGAGTCTAGGACTAGCTTGTTATGATTGGGGTCGTGATGTAACCTTCACACATAAATACTCACTCTATACCTCTCGGTAGTTTGAGTGACTTTGCCCGATTTGGCTTTCTCAAGCCCAAATGGGTGTTCAAGCAATACAAGTGAAATAGGCTCAAGTTCGGTATTACTATATCTAGGTTTAACCCTTTAATTGGGGCTATCAATCTCTTGAATTCACCTCAATTCCTTGTTAGCCTATTTTTCCTAGACTTGGGCCCTCTTTCTCAAGAAGAGCCTAAGTCAAAAAGGAATGAATCAGTGTTTGCAACCACCAATTCTATAGTTAAATCATGACATAAGCTAGATATCACTAACCCATAAGCAATTAAGCCCTCAAATTAAAGAACCATTAAATACCAACACTAGGGTTGAGTCACAACCCTAGCTATGGGGCCTAGCTACTCATAATAATGGTAGAAATCAAATATGGAGATGTAATATAAGCCATAAAATATAAATACAAGAGAAAATCTAAAGATAGAAGATAACACTACTCTAAAACTACTCAAAATGGTAAAGTGCGGCTATTCACGTGTTTCCTGATACAAAACTTAACCTAAAAATGTCAAAAAGATCTATTTAAACACAACTGAAATTTTTGGACAAAAATGCCCCTACGGAGTTTTCGCTGACTGCGTAATAATAGGCCCGTCCGTGCTTGGCTTCTTGCGGCCGTGCAATAACAAGCGCGGTCCGTATTTTTCTTCATTTGAATCTGGACTGGGACTTGTTTCACTGACAGCGTAAAATCCACCACATCCGCATGAGCTTCATTCGCGACTGCGTATTTTGGACGCGGACCACGTTCTTCTGTCAAGCTTTAATTGCAAGGTCTTTGAACCTTATTTCATACTACCAGCGGAAGGGAGACCGCGTCCGTGTAAGAGTAATACGCGGACGCATAATTTGGACGCTGGCCGCGTTCTTCCTTTTGAGTCCACTTTGCAAAGTCTCTTAATCTCAGACGCCGCTGTCAGCGTAAATCCTGTCGCGGCCGCGCTTTTGTAGCGCGGTTAGCAGTGGTGTCTGCTCTAAAATGCAGCTTCTCTGAACCTCAATATCGCGGACCGTGTAATAGTATCTGCCTCAACAGTGAACACTACACGACCGCGCTTTTCCATCGCGGTCAGCGGTCCAGTTCCAGCCTTTGGCTTGTGCAAGTTTGACTCCTTCATGAGCTTATTTTGGATTATTTGCCTCATTTTGACCAAGCCCTGCAAGCAAGCAAATTAAGTTAGTTTTCGAGAATACCTTTAGCAGTTTTGACCCAAAACCTAAGCAAAAGAGAGCAAATAATAGGCTAAAATCCCTAGTTATCAACTCCCCCAAACTTAAGCTTTTGCTTGTCCTCAAGCAAACAAGGTAATTCCCACCTCCACAAGAAAAATAAAGGAAAACTTGAGTTGTCCTAAGGTGACTTCTTCAAGCATCAATTGGGACTAACAATTACCCTCAACCAAATGCATTATCAACAACATTATACTATGACTTCTTGAGTTTCATAGGTCTAATGTGACACAAGAGCATCAAGAGTTGACTCAATTCATCAAGGAAACTCGCTCTCTCACGTAGGTCATTGTGGATTCCAGACTCCTTCTCCTATACTCTCCATGAGCTAATCTCACCTTATAGAATGTGACACTCAAAACCGGGATTGCAAAGAAGTGCGCTCATCACTCTCAAAAGAATGTCACAAGTCCGGCTCTAAGTACCATAGGCTTTCCCCTCATGTAAATCACCTCTAATGTAAGCTCACTCAACTTGAAATCCTATAGGGCTTTAGTGGGATGTCATGAAGGCTTTTTTGGATCAAGGTAGGACATAATGAACTATGAATGTATCATCTTTCCTTAAGCACTCCATTTTCTCTTCGGTTAATGCTTTCTTGAATCTTTGAGTCATTTTCTTCTTCATTGGGGGAACTAGAGAGACACATTGTCACTTTTTATTCTATATGACGATTATTTTTTTCCTTTTCTCATCATTCCGAGACTTTCAACATTGTCTCCTTGAATCCTTTAAACCTTTACTTTTCTTTTGACATGCTTCTTTTTGGATTTTCATCCTTTTCTTTGCCTTTCCTTCCATCAATTCTTGTTGTTATTTGAAACTTTTATCATTTTGAAAATTCTCGTCTCTCCCCCAAACTTATGTTTTTGCCTATTGTTCATCATGAATGCTAAGGAAAGATTGGTTTCCAAGAGAGGGTCATAATAGAACAGACGAAGGCTTGTAATTCAGTTATTGAATGAAAAAGTCTTAGGCTCAAAGGGGTTGACTAAGGATATGATAATGGTAGGCTATGGAAGTTTTAAAGTTCAAATGGGACCAAGGAGAGACGATAATCACTTCTCAAGTCGAGGTACACTTAGAATTTTGCCTAGAAAAACATTCGGGGCAAGTTCTAGACTTGTTGGCACGGGACTTGGACTTGCAATTCAAAACCTATTGTTAAAGAGAATAGAGTCGAAGGCCCAGAACAGCTTCAGCTAGGATTGAAGATCACAAATGACATAAACCACTTGATGATAGTTTTAGTCAACACAAAATTCTAAAGGTCACAACTAGAGCTAATGTCGTCAACAAACTTGTCTCTAACGATGAGGTCGAAGGTAAATGTGCTAGTGCCAAGTGAAGCTTACTTGATTCACTGTCATTACTATTATAATTAAAAACAAAAAGAAAAACAGACTCAATCCCTTAAGAAGGCTGTCACGCCATCCATTGTTGGGAAGAGCCACCCAGTTCACACAAATTCCACCTTTGGAAAGAACCGTGGCATTAAGAAAACCAAAGGCTTATTGATCATGAAAAATTGTAAAAGAAGCTAGAAATTCAAAAAGAAGATACTAAATGAAATAAGAATCTAAGCTTTAAGGAAAATTACAAAAGAAGTTATAAACTAAAATAAGGTAAGTAAAATGAATATGTACAATAGGAGAGTGAAACAAATATACACAAAATGGGGATGAACATATACATGGAATGGTAAAGTTGTATACATATGAAAAGTAAAAAAAATTACGAAAATGAAAATACGATAAGTAAAAACATAAAGAAAAAATAGTATTAGAATTATTACAAACCAGCCATCCATATCATCATATTAAAATGAGACCACCCCTCAAATAAAAATTAGCATTTTCCTCAATGCTAAAAGCAAAAATAGAATAGGGAAGGGATAGAGAGTAAAGAAAACTCCCTATGAAGTTTATGTCTGCATTGGGTCACTGGTGGGGTCATGTGGCTGTCCAGACTCATCACTTCCCTCGGGATCCTCTAGCTCAATCTCCAAGTCCTCAGTCTTGGGTATTATTACTCTCCTCACCGGCTCTCTGTCAGCCTCCTGCTCTGGTACTTGTGCTGGCTGTGTTGCAAGGGCAGTCTCTCCTATAAGGAGATCCAGAGGAATGTCGCCGGCTGAAATAAGCTTTGCCACCTCCTTCTTCAACTCCTCTTGACCCTTCTTCACTTTCCTCACCTGTTTACCCAGCTCCTTGATCACCTTCTCATGAGCACCCAGAGACTCCAGAATCTTCTTTTGGTTGTCTAGGATAGTCTTCAATGATTCCTCCATTGATGAAGGCATCTGGAGCTGTGTTGGAACTGTCAGAGCTGAGACTGCACTGGATAAGGTAGATAGCTTTGAAGTAGCTACCTGCATCCAGTTGTTGATGCTGGCTAATGTCTGATTAACCCTCAGTGTAGTGTGAGGGTAAGCTGATGAAGAGGGCACATAAGGTGGGATAGAGGCAGATGGCCCTGAAGGTGGATGTGGCATAGCAACAGATGAACCCTTGGCTGTGGAAGGCTCGGACCCTGTGGTCACTACCCTTGGCTCTTCAGACTGGCCAGTGGAGGTAGTGGTTTGCCTTTGGACTTGGGGTTGTCTGGTGTCACGATCCAAATCGATGGGCCGCAATGGGCACTATGAGACATACGGGCCTATAAGACCAAAAATCCACTCGTATATTGAACATAGGCCGACAAGGCCATACAATATTTATGTACATGCCATTTGTCTACAAGCCTCTAATAATACATAATTTTAATAAAGGTCAGGACAGATTCCCGCCATAAAGCAATACACGTCTAAATCATACTAACCAAACGAGCAACTCCGAAGCAAATAGAGCGCACCAACATCTTTCGCTGAGCTGATAGCCTACTTGGAGGGCTATCGATCTGTCTATCGGGACTTGCAGGCATAAAACGCAGCGTCCCCAGTAAAAAGGGACGTCAGTACGAATAATGTACCGAGTATGTAAAGCACATCACAGACATCGAAGAAATATAGAGTAAATGACTCAACTTGTAAGTATGGATAACTCTGTAAATCATGAAATAATTATTTCATGTCGTGCATAGGTACATGTTTCATAACATCATCAAGCCTCTGAGGGCATCCCATTATATCATATCGGCCATTGTGGGCAAAACTTTAACGTATACCAGCTGATCAGGTGGTGGTGCGTATATAACGCCATAACTTTTTCCCATATCCCATATAAATATAATATATATATATATATATATATATATATATACGCGTATATAACTCCATTTGGTCATGGGTCAAGGTACATGTATAAATGCATGAAATGCATAAGAAACACGTTAATAAGCTTTTCTCGGAATGCCAAAAAAATCAATATGCCTTTCGGGTAAACTTTATCAAATACGTATTTTTCTGAGACCCATGAACAGAAGATATAATAATAATTCACATAGGGAATCAATAATATAGACATCCCTAGTATTTCTATGAATAGATTCATTTATGAAAGTTGCATATTTTGCTCGTTTCATTTGTATTATTTGGATCATGCCAAAAAGAAAGAAGGGATAATCTTATCATACCTGAGCCAATCCTCCAGACAATTCTTCTAACACACACCAATTGCGACGAAACACGTAACAACGATATCGAAATAAGTAACAATTCATATGAAATACCCGAAGAAATAACGTTGCTATGCAAAGATAATCTTAGCTGAAGCTTTTCCGTAAGAACTTAGCAATAACATTTGTTTTTTTTTCTTTTCTGGAAAATGGTATTTGATTGAACTCTTTTATTAAGAGAATAGAGATGACATTAGAAAGAATGAGGAATCTTGGATGAACTTTCATAGACAGAACGTTATTATATTCTTGTTTTAAGAGAATTCAAGATAAATTGTGAATTTGAAAAGTCATGCTTAATTATTATGTGGGACCCACATGTGTAGCTTGAGAAGTGTGACACCTTACAAGTTTAATACTCAGTCTTTACATGTAAATGGGTGATTTCCACGTTGGGGGAGGGGTTTAATCTTATCCAAGATTATTAATTAACTAGGTAATGACCCGTTACCCGATAATTAACCAATTATCTACGTAATTAAAAATTATCTCAAATTACTTAGAATATCACTCACTTTTAATACACATTATACACCTTAATATCATGTACATGTGGTACCTTGTATGACACTAGTCCATAAATATCAGGTATTTAAGCTCGACCCGAATTTTATCCCAACAAGCCAAATTTGGACGAAAATTTATTTTCTTTGACTTGCTTCCCTTCTGACCTTCACGAATTATTCATCACTTGCTTGAAATAATATAATCCTTATAATCTCCGAATAATCTTCTCCGTGGACTGATGTTAATTACCTTACGACAAATTCAATGTACAATACTACATGGTACAGCATCGTTGTAATTTAATATTGCGAAGCGAAACATCATCGTAATGTAGTACTGCGTGACATAATGTCGACGTAATATTGCGGGGCATAACATCATTCCCCCCCTTTGGAACATTCATCCTCGAATGTTGATTGATGCTCGTATCGTTTTCATAACTTGTAGCTCTTGTGAATACCTTAATACTCTCCCGGCCATTTAGGCAGTTGTTGTGTGAATAAATCCAAAGGCCAGGGCATTCCTGCCTTTAGGACTCTTTCCCACGCCATGACTTGTGATCGAATTCCTTCCAATCTCGTAACTGTTGCTACCTTCCATCATGCAGCTTCTACGATACTAAACTTGTAAGTGTGCCTATGCGACTCACCTCTCCTTTTTCCTCCAGCTTTTAGCCAATCTTGAAGTTCTTCGCTTGGTATTTTTTCGAACTTATGAATATTGCTATATCTTATTTCATAGACCTGGTTATCCATTCGTATGACTTTACTTCATCTACGTAGGTCATCCTATACCATAAATTTTACCTCAATTTCTCGTTACTGAGGTCTGCTACTACATCCCGGGTTATTTTCATTGCTTATCCATACGTATAAATCTATGTCCTCTAATGCTTCCACATTACTGTTCATCTTAAGAATGATGGCATAATCTCCTCTCATACTTTATAAACTTTATCCATCCATTGTTGATTCACCTCAATTTTGATCCATAATCCACCCCTGATAACTTAATCTTTTGTAATATTGCCGCTAGGATTCACGTTTTATCGGGGAACATCTGAAATGATTAGATTGATCCACCTGGGAGATACCCTGCTTTCATAATCGTATCTCACAACATCCCAATGTGATTCACCTTTCGTGGGTATTCTAATCCTGTCCAATTCATGAGATATCTTTCTTTTCTTCGTCAGATCATTACTCAATCGAAAGCCCAAACGTCATCCTTTGTCTATAACAATTACACCCTCATTCTATTAACAGGGCAACATTCCATCTCTTCTAAATGTTATTAGTCTTAGACTCATTTGAGTTCATTCAGGGTATAGTGAGCTTTGTATAACTTAGAGAAACCATATGCTCTGCTTGTTTTTATGGGCTTAATCCTGAGGACTTATTTATAGCTTGCGACCTACACATATCTATTTATACTACTTGCAACCTTTCAACTTGCTTGCATCATAGATTTATTTATGTCATTTTGGGAATGTCAAGTGAGACATCACATCGTCTCTAACTCTTCTTTATTCTCTTAGTCAGGACTTTCGATACCTAGACCATAGGCTGGAAGATATGCTACTGACGACGCTGCTATCAATCCTGGATACTTAATCCCCGCGCTTCTAGCCTCTTATCCGCAGTATGGACTATTCATAGCCTTCTGCATTTGAGTATCTTGTACATTGTTCACCTTTTCCTTACTTATATTAAAATATTGCCTCGCATTATTCTATCTCTTTCATAACCTTCCTTCCACATAGGTATGATTCACAACCATAACTTGAAGCTCTTATTATAACACTGTGCATACACAATCCAGTGGGAGCTTCGTACTGACTTCTTATGAGGCCTATACTTTTCCGACTGGATTTATCATAGGGATGTTATAGAATATGGTTGTTGTCCTTCCTCTCTTGTACCTCGGATATTAAGAGTGATCCTGCAATGTTCTCAATCACGATTTCTACAATTTCTGGGTCCAATAATCGGATTCCTGATTTACTTCATTGATGTAACTCTTTAGTTTCCTCCTTCTTCTGATCGGCCTTTATGTTGGCTTAATTTATCTTCCAATCTACGGCTCATGGTATTAGTTATTACTTTATCCCTCCATGGTGGCTATCGAATATCCATGATATAATCTTCTAACAATTTATTCCTTTGTCTATAACCTGGGCTCATTTCTTTCTTTTAACTTATACCAAAATCTTTTACCGCTGTATGATTGTCAACATATATGCTGCATGGATAATACTCCGAACTCTTAAGTGCGTTCATAATGTAACAAACTCTGGATCATTGATCGAATGATTCTTTCGTTCCTTCTCAACTTTCTTTAAACGTAAGCCATTACCTTTCTTAGTGTTTCTTCCCCCTTGTTGGGTGAATACTTAGCTTATCTTAGATCCCACGCATGCCAGAATTTTTGTACAACTCATACGATCTTTGAATGTTGCTTTTGATTTTACTTCCCATTCACTAGCCATGGTAGGTTCCTCTTTCTTATGGAGGATGTACAATGTTGTTGTGAAACTGTTGTTACAAGATCATTTCCTCTTTAGGTCTTGTGCTTAGGTTGAATCTCCTTCCTCATTCCCTCGACTAGTATTTCATTGTAGTACTTAGGGAGGACCCTCTGACTCTTGTAAAGCTGCGAGCTTATTACATCGTATATCCGATAAAATTTTTGATGTCCTTCCTCACCTACAATTATCCATAGTTACTTACCTCCACATCCTTGTACTTGTCGGGTTGCTTCTGAACTAATATTTTGACTGTCTTCCCAGTGGCATTCTCTTTTATTCTTGTAACATTCATATGGTACCTTTAACTACCCCGGCTCGTATTTGAATATATCTCAAGTATTATGATGACATTACTGCGGGGGTGAATTCTCCCTGTTAGGGTTCACCATATTTATCTTGCATGGTCTGCTGATTTGTCTGTAATCTCTTGTCTAGTCATGACTAGGCTCTTTCTGAATCAACTACTAACTACTCGTCGGCCCATTCTCATATATCTATATTCCACGTAGTCTCTCTTAGGTTATTTCCTTTGTCTGATTACCTCTTGCACTGGCTCCTTATTTATCAGTAACCTTCCGGGCAGGAACCCTTACTTCTTTTTTCTGACGTCGTGCTTACATAATGTTCTGGAATCATAGCATATCTGTAACATTTGAATAAGTGCAATCTCATCCCTTTCTCATTCTTATCTTATCCTTCCTTTATCGTTCCATAATTACTAGATCCACTTAATTCTGACTTACTGCCACATCATTCCATATTCCCCCTTTTTTGGGGAGTACTAAGAGTTGGAGCTACGATGACCTATTTGAAGATGTTTTTCCTCTTCATCTTTGGCGTCCTTTCACATCATCAATGAACCTTACTCGCCTTACGATAATCCTTCTGTACCAAGGATAACAAAATTCCTCACTCACGATGGTGACACTTAGTGTAACTGGCACATACATGCCTTTAAGCTTAACTTTGTTTATATTAATTTCTTTAGGGAAGCGTCTCCCTGAATGACCATTCTCTGAATTTCTCATGATTTTCTTCTGTTTTCCATCTTATTATCACTAGAACCAAAATTTGAAATTCTCTTGCTGTCGACTATTATGAATCACTTAGTCCCTAATTCATGTTTAATTTATCTTGTTCACCAGTCCATACTCGTTTCTATTACTCTAGGGTCTAACTTTTCCTTCTGTTAATCACGTTAGAGTCACGAACTTATTTCTCAAAATGAGGATATAACTTTATGGCCTATACTCTTTTGTTATTTCAAGGCATGTCACCTCTCATCTTTTCCTTCAATTGACTGTAGACTCTGTAATACTGCCATCTTCTTGATCTACCATTGTCATCCATGTATCATATCTTACTCATAATGCTTCATCAACTCTTTTCTTATTTCCCGCTAACATTTATGTCTATCATTTTATTCTGAAAACTTCAACAAGATATTCTTTTGCTTTTAGCTCCCCTTTGCTCCATCCACTGGATCTTTGGGTTTCCTAGCATTATTTCTCTACTAGGGACGGGAGTCATACTAAGATAATATTTATCCTTTCCAGGTTTCCAGTACGTATCTTTGTAGCACTCATATCTAGCTATACTATTTTAGAGTGCACCATCTAGGTGTCTCACAAGGAGATCCATTAACACCTTTGTAATATCCTTCGGAAATGTCAACTAACAGAAATAATCCATTTACTATTTTGGGTTACCCTAACCCCAGCCGAATCCTAATATCATGTCCTTTTCTTAAACTACACATGTTATCCCCCAGTAGGGTATAACTGAGATGGGTGTGACCAATTCTACATACATCTGTTATTGTTGAAGGTAAGTCATAATGCTTATACTATTCTGCCGGAGTTGAAAATACCGATAATATTCATTAACTGGGTACCTCGTACCCTTCTCATCTTGTTCCTTTTACTTGTTAAAACTTGTATCTATCTTCTGAATCTCTTATTGCCTTTCACCATAGAGGTGGATAAATATTCTTTCCTTAAGGCTCCTTATCAAGAAGCTTACACGTAAGGTACACACATGTTCTACTGAAGACCTCACATTTATCCATCATAGAAATGGTGCAAACTCGAAGTTCCTCTAATTCAACACTTCCACAACTATATATCTTATCGATCATCTTTCTGAACGTAGGCATCGTCTTATTACGAATAAAATAGAAGTTCGGAATTTAAATTATTATAAGTGAGCTCTACCACACGATCTAGATTAAGAAGAAAGAGTGACAGTCCTAAATGCCTTGTAGCCTCTTGCTTATAAGTGTGGTACACGACACACCCATAAACAAGACTCTACTAGACACGGCTTGTAGACTCCCTAGGACAGAACTGCTCTAATACCACTTTTGTCACGACCCAAACCGATGGGCTGCGATGGGCACCTGGTACCTTACTCAACCGAGTATCACATAACGTATCATACTATCGTAGATAATTGAGCCGGTAGGCTGCTATGAGATAAGTAGAATACAACGTGATATATCAACTTATATATGAGACATACAGGCCTATAAGACCAAATATCCACTCGTATATTGAACATAGGCCGACAAGGCCATACAATCTTTTACGTACGTGACATTTGTCTACAAGCCTCTAAGAATACATAATTTTCATAAAGGTTGGGACAAATTCCCACCATAAAGCAATACACGTCTAAATCATACTAACCAAACGAGCAACTCCGAAGCAAATGGAGCGCACCAGCATCTTTGGCTGAGTTAATAGCCTAATTAGAGGGCTCTCGATCTGTCTATTGGGACCTGTGGGAATGAAACGCAGCATGCCCAGGCAAAAGGGACGCCAGTACGAATAATGTACTGAGTATGTAAGACACATAACATACATGGAAGAAATATGGAGTAAATGACTCAACCTGTAAGTCTGGATAACTCTGTAAATCATAATTATAGTGTCATGCATATGCGTATGAATGTCATTTCGTGCATAGGTACATGTTTCATAACATCATCAAGCCTCTGAGGGCATCCCATCATATCATATCGGCCACTGTGGGCAAAATCATCACGTATACCAGCTGATAAGGTGGTGGTGCGTATATAACTCCATAACATTTTCCCATATCCCATATAAATAAAATATACATATATACGCGTATATAACGCCATCAGGTAATGGGTGAATGTACATGTATAAATGCATTAAATGCATAAGAAATACGTTAATAAGTTTTTCCCGGAATTCCATAAAAATCAATATGCCTTTCGGATAAACTTTATCAAATACGTATTTTTCTGAGACCCATGAATAGAAGATATAATAATAATTCACATAGGGAATCAATAATATAGACACCCCTAGTATTTCTATGAATAGAGTCATTTATGAAAGTTGCATATTTTGCTCGTTTCATTTGTATTATTTGGATCATGCCAAAAAGAAAGAAGGGATAGCCTTATCATACCTGAGCCGATCCTCCAAAAAATTCTTCTAACACACACCAATTGTGACGAAACACGTAACAACGATGTTGAAATAAGTAACAATTCATACGAAATACCCGAAGCAGTAACGTTTCTATGCAAAGATAATCTTAGCTGAAGCTTTTCCGTAAGAACTTAGCAATAACATTTGTTTTTTTTCTTCTGGAAAATGGTATTTGATTGAACTCTTTTCTTAAGAGAATATATATGACATTAGAAAGAATGAGGAATCTTGGATGAACTTTCATAGACAAAACGTTATTATGTTCTTGTTTTAAGAGAATTGAAGATAAATTATGAATTTGGAAAGTCATGCTTAACTATTATGTGGGCCCCACATGTGTAGCTTGAGAAGTGTGACATCTTGCAACTTCAATACTTAGTCATTACATGTAAATGGGTGATTGCCACGTTGGGGAAGGGATTTAATCTTATCCCAAGATTATTAATTAACTAGGTAATGACCCGTTACCCGATAATTAACCAATTACCTACGTAATTAAAAATTATCTCAAATTACTTAGAATACCACTCACTTTTAATACACATTATACACCTTACTATCATGGCCATGTGGTACCTTGTATGGTACTAGTCCATAAATACCAGGTATTTTAGCTCGGCCCAAATTTTATCCCAACATGCCAAAATTGGACGAAAATTCATTTTCTTTGACTTGCTTCCTTTCTCACCTTCACGAATTTACTCATCACTTGATTGAAAGAACATAATCCTTATAATCTCCAAATAATCTTTTCCTTGGACTGATGTTAATTACCTTACGACAAATTCAACGTACAATACTACATGGTACAACAGCATTGTAATTTAATACTGTGAAGCGTAACATCATCGTAATGTAGTACTGCAGGACGTAATATCGATGTAATATTGCAGGGCGTAACATCTGAACCCTGAAGGTTGTACAAGGAGAAAGGCCTTTTTGGCTTCACTTTCGTGTCAAAGTCCCTCCCTTCTACACCCTGGTCCTCTAAGAACATGGTGAGGAAGTTTGGGTAGGGGTATGATCTTTCATCCTTCCCGATAGCTCTGGTAATGACTCTGGCCATAATATTTCCCACATTTATCGGGAACCCTGCCATGATAGAAGCCACAATAAGTGCCCTAGAGATTGAGATATCACTGTCATGCTGAGAGGGGTCTATCCGACTGCACAGGAAAGTGGACCACCCTTCTGCTTCAAAATTCAGGGTGTTCCAATGAATTAGAACTCAGGGTGTGAGCCAAGATGGAGTAGTCCCATGAATGGCTATCACTGATGCAAGCCATGGACGTGCTAACTCACCCAACGCCACCTTCTCCAAATAGAGGGATTCATTCACATCATCGAACCCAACATACTCATTCAGCGTCTTGCCATCAAATTTAATCTTCCAGTTCCGTACCTTGGTCAAATATGTGCTCTTTTTTATGTGGGAGACATTAGCATAAAATTCCTTGACCAAGTACTCGTTGGCCTCCGGTAGCTTGCTGGTGAAGAACTTCCACCCCATCCTTTCATTGAATTGCCTCTTGACATTGGGATTGTGGGGTAGAAGATCTCGCTCTATGAAATCCCTCTCAAGTGTGAGTGACCTTTGAGGCAACCATTCTCGAAACTTGTGGTAGGATTTCTCACTGATGAATCTATCTTGCCACACCACCGGGTTCCTTGATCTCATCAAACCCCCAGCCTGAGTGTCACCACCTCTCCCATCATCCGGGACATCCTCGTCACTATCAACATTAAGTGGAGCTGCTGTGGAGGCTGTAGTTATATCAGTTGGTTTAGGTGGTGTCGGAGTCTTGCTACCTCCTTCTGAGCCCTCAGACGACCCAGACAAGCAGGTAGATTTATTGACGAGATGGAAAGGCTGGGATTGTGCCTCTTGTTGGGTTTGGGAAGCTTTCCCCTCAGAAATCTCCCGGGAGGGGACATATTCACTAGTCTCCGAAGTGTCGGGAGTGGGTCTCCAGAGGGTTTGTTTCTTCCCAATGACTCTTGAAGGAGCTAGGGGTGTAGTATGTTTTCCTCTCCCCCGGCTCCGGGAGGATTCTCCCCTCCTTTGTTGTTTTTTCGGACCACCACGAGATCTAACCATTATCTGCATATACAGTCAGTGAAAGCTCATTAGTATTGTTGTTCAATGAATTATCAAATGAAAGCCGATGAATGATCACAGTGTTTGACAGATCAAGGGTCCGCTAACAGCGGAAAAAGGGTCGCGGCCGCAGAATGTCCACCGTGGTCCAGTAAAAAGGGACGCGGCCACAGAAGAGTGGGGATCAGACTACCCACTCTTTGAAGTCAGGTTACCTCTGACCGCGGAAAAAGGGGCACGGCCGCAAAACATTAACCGCGTAAAACTGAACGCGGCCGCGAACCCAATTGATTAACTCTCTGAAGCTTAGCACCGCGGTCCGCGAAAACAGAGGCACGACCGCGAAAAGTAAACCACTGACAACGTAAAAATATCTGCAACCACGAACAATTAACTACAATTAATAAAAGGAATCTAGCATACCAGTTGTGAGAATTGAAGTAGAGAACTGACTCTTGGTAAGTACGATGAGAATGAAGATTAAAGAGTAGAAGATGAACAGTGCTATATTGCTTTGAGAAGTGAGAATTCGAAAAGTGTAAAGGGAGATGAGCCCGTCTATTTATATTTAAAGCAGAAGGACCCACCAACTTACCTAAGCGCGGTCCGTTAAATTTTACCGCGGTCTGCGCTTTTACCTTTGAAGAGCTGTTGTTGGAACAACTCCGCTGAGAATGGAAAAATGGGCGCGGTCACGAACGATCACAACTGACCACAAAATAATGACCGTGGACGCGGATACAACTTTAGAGAGTTACCATTCTGGACTTTTTAAGTCCACGTCTGTTGCACAATTACGCCCCCGTGAAAAAGCTTCCGCTGTTCGTGAAATTTTGAGCGCGGTCAGCGTGATTACCATCCTTTGCCAAATTTTTCTAGCAATAGTCCCGCACTGCACAAACAATTCCTACACAAATCTCACAACCAGTTAGTTCAAAATAGAGCCTAATCTAAGAAGAAAATGAAAAAGAAAGAAAAAAACACTTGGGTTGCCTCCCAAGAAGCGCCTGATTTAACGTTGCGGCACGATGCATGTTACCATCATCATTGGAATTTGATCAAGGCCACCACGTGGCTGTCATCAAACTTTCCCAAGTAATTCTTCACTCGATGCCCATTAACCCAGAAGATTTCATCATTTTTGTTCTTTAAGTCAAGAACTTGGAAATATAATCAATGGCTACCAGAATGTAAGTATTGCCACACAAACTCACAAAAGTCCCCATGAAGTCTATGCCCCACACGTCAAAAATGTTAACTTCAATAATAGTGGTGAGTGGCATTTCATCCTTCTTTGATATTCCCCCAGCTCCCTGACATTCATCACACCTCTTGACAAGCTCACTTGCATCTCTATACAGGGTTGGCTAATAAAATCTACAACTAAGAACCTTGGAAGCCGTTCTCGCCCACCGTGATGACCACCATAGGGCGAGGAATGACACGCATCAAGTATACTCATTTGCTCCTCCCCTGCTACACATCTACGAATCACCCAGTCATTGCAAATCTTGAACAAGTATGGTTCATCCCAGTAATAATCTAAACTGTCCCGTTTGTGTTTCTTCCTTTGGTTAGAAGAGAGCTCACACGGGACAATGCCGGTAACAAGGAGATTGGGAACATACGCAAACCAAGTCATACCATTCAAAGAAACCGAGATGAGTTGCTCATTCGGGGCTGCATCATTAATTTCAAGACCATCTTTTGGCCTCCGTTCCTCTTCTAAGCGGGACAAATGATCACCTACCTAATTTTCACTTCCTTTTATATCACTGATCTCGAGGTAAAACTCTTGAAGCAACAAAACCCATCTTATCAACCTAGCTTTCGAGTGCTTTTTGGCCATCAAGTACCGGAGTTCCGCATAATAGGTGTGAACAATCACTTTGGCACGCATGAGATAAGGCCTAAACTTATCCATGGAGAAGACAATTGCTAATAAATCTTTCTCCGTCACTGTACAATTAACCTGGGCATCATTCATCATTTTGCTTGCATAGTACACTGGATGAAATATCTTGTTCACCCTTTGCCCCAAAATCACTCCTACCGCAACGTCACTTGCGTCTCACATAAGCTCAATGGGTGAGATCCAGTTGGGTGCGGTAATTATTGGAGTGGTTGTCAATTTATACTTCAAGAGCTCAAACTATTTCATGCACTCTTCATTGAAATCAAATTTTGCATCTTTTTCTATCAGCTTGCACAAGGGGTTCACCTCTTTGGAGAAGTCTTTGATGAACCTTCGGTAGAACCCCGCGTGCCCAAGAAAACTCCTACCTCCCTGAATGGAAGTAGGAGGAAGTAGATTTGAAATCACTTCTATCTTCGCCTTGTCCACTTCGATTCCGTTCTTTGAGATCTTACGGTCGAGGACAATGCCATCCTCGACCATAAAGTGTCATTTTCCCCAATTAAGCACAAGATTTTTCTCTTCACATCGGGATAGAACCTTGTCAAGATTTTCCAAGCATTCTTCAAATGAGTCCCCAACAACACTGAAATCATCTATAAAGACTTTGAGAAAGTCCTCCATCATGTCCGTAAATATAGCCATCATGCTCCGCTGAAAGGTAGCGGGTGCATTACACAATTCAAACGAGATCCGTGAGAATGCAAATGTACCATACGGGCATGTGAAGGTTATTTTATCTTGTTCTTCTGGGGCTATGAGAATCTGGTTGTACCCTGAGTACCCATCCAAATAGAAATAGTAGGCACACTCGGTAAGTCTGTCTAAGATTTGATCAAGAAAGGGCAATGGAAAATGATCTCTGCGGTTCACTTTGTTCAACTTTCGGTAGTCCATACATACCCTCCATCCGATCACGGTCCTTGTAGGGATCAACTCATTTTTCTCATTTGTCACAACAGTTGTACCCCCTTTTTTTCGGCACACATTGCACCGGTGAAGTCCATGCACTATCCGAAATAGGATACACCACCCCTACATCAAGCCATTTGATAATTTCTTTCTTGACGACCTCTTGCATAGCCTCGTTCAACCTCTTTTGATGTCCCACGGAAGGTTTTGCATCATCCTCAAGTATAATTTTAGGCATGTAAAAGGCGGGGCTTATGCCCCGAATGTCAGCTAAGGTCCATCCAATTGCCCTTTTTCTTCTTTGAAGCACCTCAAGAGTGGAGTTTACCTGCACTTTGGTTAAGCAAGCAGAAAAAATAACAGGCAATGTAGAAGATGGGCCTAAGAATTCATACCTGAGGTGAGAGGATTGAGGCTTCAACTCCAATGTTGGTGGCTCCTTGATTGAGGGCTTTGTCGGTGGAGTCTTCTTGTTCTCCAAGTCCAAGGAGAGTTTACGAGGTCCATATGAGTAGGATCCCATTCCTTGCAAGGCATTTGCACATTCAACCAAGCCATCGCTTTCATCATCCTCATGGTTCAACAAAACAGCTTCCATAGGGTCTTCTACATTCATCATTGCACTCGTGTCATCAACTATAACCTCCGTCACAAGATCCACAAAAGAGCAAACTTCATTACTATTTGGCTGCCTCATTGATTTGCACACATGGAATACAATCTTTTCATCGCCCACCAGAAAGGTGAGCTCCCCAGCTTCCACATCCACTAATGCTTTCCCTGTTACTAGGAAAGGTCTTCCCAATATTATAGGCACCTCATAGTTGACTTCGCATTCGAGAATCACAAAATCAGCAGGCAAAATAAACTTGTCGATCCGTACAAGAATATCATCAATAATACCAAGGGGCCTCTTCTTTGTTCTATCCGCCATTTGCAATCTCATTGAAGTAGATCTCGGTTGACCCATACCCAAAGTCTTGAATACGAAGCAAGGCATCAAATTTATACTTGCTCCCAAATCACACAAGGCCTTTGCAAAATCCGCACTCCCAATGGTGCAAGGAATTGTAAATGCGTCGGGATCTTCAAGCTTTGGAGCCATCGAGTGCACAATTTCACTCACTTGATGAGTTATTTTGATGGTCTCACAATCCATAGATCTCTTTTTAGTTACCAAGTCTTTCATAAACTTGGCATAACCCGACATTTTCTCATGAGCTTCCACTTGATTGACAAGTTTTTCATCATCTCAATACACTTCTTGAATTGGTTTTAATTCTTTTGCAAGTATTTGAGGATAAGGTGGAGGAGCCCTTGAAAAAGGAGCCTTGGCTTTTGGCACTACCGTTTCCGGTATGTCTATTACGTGTTCCCTAGACGGGTTCATGTCATTTTGAGTCTCCTCCTCATTGTCATGAATATCGATCCTTACTTCATCGTTCAAATTATCAACACTCACTTTCTCATCAACTATTTTATCATCATCATTTTGCAACAGCATCATCCTTCACAACTTTATTTTGATTGGAGGTACTTGCTTTACCACCTCGACCGCTCCTTGTGGTCACCGCCATGGCATGGCCTGTATTGTTTTGTAACAATCCGGCATGTCGTTCCGAGTCCCCGCTTCCCCCATTTCTGCTTCATGGTATGTGGTTCAGCTTCATTTATGTGTGTTGGGTCGGCTGGTTCAGGTTTAGAGTGGTCATGGTGAGCATTGAGGCAATTAACCTCTCAAGGTAGCCTAATAGCTGAGAAAGTCAACTGAGAGTTGACTTATTCGTAAACAACCTCGGAATGCTGATTGTATGGCTCGAATAGCTTCGTTAGGTGATTTGGGACTTGGGAGTGTGTTCGGAATATTTTTGTGATGTCCGGAGTAGAATTAGGCTTGAATTGGCGAAAGTTAGTTTTTGGTAATTTCCGGTCGGCAGTGGAAAATAGGCTATCGAGGTCGGAATGGAATTCCGAAAGTTGGAGCGGTTTCGTAATGTCATTTTTGATATGTTCGCAAAATTTCAGGTTAATCGGAGGTGTTTTGGTTGGTTTTGGCGTAGTTGGCGAATTTTAGGAGTTTCAAAGTTCTTAGTCTTGAATTTGATGAAAATTTGGTGTTTTCGTGTTGTTTTTGGTGTTTCGAGGGCTCGACTAAGTTGGAATAATTCTACGGGGTGTGTTGGTATGTTTGGTTGGGGCCCCGAGGGGCTCGGGACTGATTTCGGATGGTTGACGGGAAGTTGGAGCGATTTTTGGAAATCTACTGTGCTGGTTTGCTGGTGTTTTCGCACCTGCGGAAGGGGAGTCACAGGTGCGGTTGCGCAGGAGTGGAGAGAAAGGTCGCAGGTGCAAGTTTTTCTTGTGTAGGGAATGGTCCGCAGGTGCGAGGGGTTTGTCGCACCTGCGATGTCGCTGGTGCGGAAGGTGCATCGCACCTGCGAAGCCGCAGGTGCGGCAAGGTGGTCGCAGGCGCGAGAATTGGCCAGTTATGTGAGTCTCGAAGGTGCGGCCAATTGTCCACAGGTGCGGAAATGACTGTGCAGAACAATATAAAAAAAGGACCCCTCCGCGAAATTTATTAGTTTTCATCAATTTGCATGCGGGAGGAGTCCATTGAAGGTGGTTTTGAGAGAGAATTTCAAAGTTCTGCAGCAAAGGTAAGTTCTTTGATTGTTAATCCCGTTCCTATGCTATTTTGTTTAGATTAGGCTTGAAAATTTAAGGATTTGGGTAGGAAAAATTTGGAAAAATGGGAGGAAAGAATTCGGATTTCTTTTGAGGTTTTGGAATGGCAATTGTGGTCCGATTTTGTTGTTCTTGGTGTGTATAGAATCGTGGGAGGACGAGGTTTCTAATGATGTAAAAATTATTGAATTCCGAGATGTGGGCCCAGGGCACGGGTTTGGCCAAATTTCGAGATTTTTGATTAAATTGATAATTTTCGATTGGGTTGTGTTCCTTGAGTATATAATAATGATGTTGAAATGGTTTTGGCTAGATTCGGAGCAATCAGGGGCCAATTTGAGGGGCAAAGGCATCGCGGACTAGTGTCGCAGCCCGCTAGAGGTATGTAATGGTCTTAAATCTTGTCCTGAGGGTATGGAACCCCGGACTGTATTATTGTCTCACTGAATTTGGAATGGCGCACATGTCGGATGACGAATATGTGGCGCGTACTGATTTTTCGATTGGACTAGGTCCTCTCCGCGACAACTAATGAGTTGCATATTTACTCAAAATCTTATGTTAAATTATGTTCTAAAGATTTGTGAAATATTTGGGATGTAAGTCGTGTTTGGGGCCTCGTGCCGATCTGTTTTGACCTTTTGAGGGAGATTTACTGTTGTTTTCCTCACTACCTGTTGATGATTTTACTCAGCATCATTGTGCATACTGTTT